>JAMXBC010000220.1:0-12500 GCA_024138005.1 Lumnitzera racemosa
TTGAATTGTTAAAGAGATTAAATGCTTCATAAAAATTGGGCTTAATAGTCTTCAACGACCTATTCTTGATCTTCTCTTTATCAATGGATGCATTTTTGGTTTTCTCACAAAGTTTCATCACAACATTATCATATGCTGCGAAAGTAAAGGTTCTATCTTACTTACTCCCATCAACCATTTTATGGTAAAAAGCATTAATTAGGATCTCATTCACTTATTAAGATGTGCCCGTTTTCCACACTATCACATTTGATATCCTCATTCTTATTACTTTTATTACTCATTTTCCTACTATTTCAATGAAAGCAAACTTGATAGGGATATGCTAGGTAAAGAGAAATATGAAATACATAATATAAAAAAAAAGTACACATACAGCTTGAAATAGATAGCAAAAACATCCCATATAAAATAAATAAATATATATATATATATATATATATATAGAATTGTTACAATAACCAAGAGAAAAAAAAAATAGAGTACTTGAAAAACATAGTTAAAATATTCCTTATAAATTTTTCTTATCTTATAATAGCATAAAGCTATAACTCTTAATTATAAATCACATAGTCATGATATATTTGTGTTGCAATATTTTCTCTTAAAATTTCTCCCAATCTAACGTCGGTTATGTCTCTATCTCGTATTCAACCATGATCTTTTATTGCCGCACTCAAAAGCTCATGGTTAACTTTAGATAAAAGCGCTTCATTTGGATCAACTTCCATTATAAAGTTGTGTAATATGCAATAAGCTAAAATGATGTCACATTGTATTTCAAATGTGTAATGCTCCTCTATAACATTTGCTATGATAAGAAACTTTTTTTTTTAAGTACTCCAAATGCTCTTTCAATTACATTACAGAGTGATAAATGTCAATGATTAAATAGCTTATGAGGATTTTCTTATGCACATATTAAATAATCCTTAAGGTGATACCTTATGCTTCTATAAGGAAGTATTAGTTCACTTCTTATAATGTAGTTGGCATCAATAAGGTAATATTTTCCTATTAAATAACAAATATTAATGTACTTAAGAAGAAGTGAAATCTACTTATGTAGTCAAATATTTGATCTTATGGTATTTTCAGATTATCCTCTCTAAAAAAAAGGTGTCTTCTATTATCCTTGAATCTACGGTGGAACCTTCCCATTTAGGTAATACATATTTAAATGTTAAGTCAAAAGAATAAGTGGCTAGTAAATTTTGTGTTAAATATTCCTTCCTACCATGAAATCTTGATGCCTCAACATTAGGCACTTTCACACGAATGTGTTCCATTAATTGCACCAATAAAATCTTAACACAATGATGAAAGAAGATACATAAAAGTATAAAAGCTTTAATTTTTATAATGATAAAAGTGTTCATAGTTTTATACCTTAAAATAAGGATAGAATCTGTTGTTGTTAAGTATTTCTTAAGGGACCTCCTTACCATCAAGTTGCTTAAGAAATTCATCTTCAAAGGATATTACTACTCTAATCACATTATGGAATTGCTTACCATCTCACTAGAACAAAAAAAAAAAAATGACATTATACGGTTCTTAACATTGTGTGCTAGAATATGTAAAAACTTAGTAACTTATTCTTCTATTGATGCTTATCATGTATCTCTAAGACAACCATTACCTGTTAACATATCACATAATTTTCCAAAAACCATGAAACCTAAGTGCGTAATATCTTGATATTTTTTAACATCTCTTAATTGCACCAAAAGTTCTTATCATAATTTATCTCTTTGTATTGATGGGATAATACTATCAATTGATTTTTTGATAACATATGAATGTTTATGCAATTTACACATTCTTGCCATCACATACCATGTTATTTGTACATATGCTATTTCTTGCATTCTTTTTAAATCCCCAATCCAATTATCCACAAAATTGTCATCATAAGTGTTATTTTCCACAAATTCAAAATCATCTATGTAGCAAAACCTAAATTTTCAAAAAGAATATAAAGCATAAGGTCTTAATTACAATATCAAAGTTTCCTCAAAATTATATAAAACATATAAAATACTAAACTAGAGAATATAAAAGCTACTAGAGTACTTAATCACTATCCTGAAACAGTTATAACCTCCGATTATAATTGTCACCATTAAACTATGATTTTTTTTTTTCCTTTTCATTATTGTGTTGATTTTCACACATATATATGCCATATGCAATTACCAAACCTCATTACACCCGAATGGAACTATATTAATTATGAAGAGGACTATACAATGCTTTAAATATTAAAAAACTTACAAGTTTTTTAATGCTTGCTCTAGAGAATGAAATTAAAGAAAAATCTATCATAAGCACTAAAAAAAATAAAGAGAACTACAATTCACTATTGCATATATCATAGCCATACCCAAAAGAAAAGTCATGCTAAATAGCTCTACAACTTGAAAAGATGAACAAATGCTATAAGGAAAAAGGGAAAATGATATTTGGACATGGAAAGTTCATATATGAAAAGAAATAAATGGGAAAAAGAAAAGAGATAATATCATATTTGGTATCTGGACTTTACTCAAATGTGCAATTTAGTACCTAAAGTTTAAAAAGATCAATTTAATACTTAATTGAAGTTTTGGTGGACATTTTTACTACCTCACTTAATGGAGTTACTATTCGTTTGCTAAAGTGGCATCAAGTGACACGTGGCGATGGCATTGATTGCTACGTTGACATGAGACATGGCGTATTAAAAAGTTGATTGAGGTTGACCTTAAATGCAAGCTTTGATGATGTGCTCACACCATGGTCTTCCCCGTGTATTTAAACTCAATTCATTTTCAACCTAAATCTAATATATAGAGGGAAGTTTCTTAGGGGTTGGCAACATGGGAGTTGTAAAATAAGGGATTGAATAACTACTATTTTACAGTTATTTATGTGACTTTGTTGCACTTTTTTTTTATTTTGTTTCTCTTTAAAAATAAAAAACAAGTTCCCAATATTCAATCTATACTATGAGATCTTTCATATCATATAAAAATTTCTTCAAAATCCTTTCAAAATGGGTTGCAAATAGTTAATCAAAATAGGCTTATTAAGCTGATTTAAAAAAAAAAATTGTAGCAACTATATGTATGTTTTTCTCAACTTGTCTCTTTGATTTTTATCATTTTAATATAATTTCTTTCATCAAATTTTTCTTGAAATATATTATACTCCATGTGTACTTTTAGATCATTTAAAGATTTCTTTAAAAACTTGTTTAAAATACATTTAAAACTTGGATCAAAGTTGTGGTCAAACATAGATATACTTGCTACAATTTTTTTTAAAAGTTGAAAGGCTCACTTTGATCGAGTTTTAAGCAAGTTTTGAATGTGCTTTCTTGAATTTTTTTTTATATAATTTAATTGTACTCACATAATAGATTCAAGATATGATGATTTTATGAAAATTGAAAGTAAAGTATAGTATGAAAAATTGAGTTGAAGTCGGGTTCTCATGTGTTTAAATTGCAACATATAACATAGCTACTTCAACTTATCCCACATGGTTAGATTACCTTTTTTGTGCCTTCTATAAAATAAAAGATTTTTTGTATAAATATTGAGAAACTATAAACCATGGACATAAGTTGAAGAATAGTTGTTCATATATTTATATATATATTATCTTAGAATATAATATGTTTTTCCAAAATTTATTTCTCTATATATTTCAAATGTTACGTGTTAGTTCACAGTTCATCCATTAGTTCATGTTAGCAAACGGGGTTTAACAAAGTTAGTTCACATCAGCAAACAGGGTTTAATAAAGTTAGGTTAAGTACTATAAATAACAAAGAAAACTTCAATTAGGTAGTAAATTGAACTTTTAAAAGTATAGGTAGTAAATTGCATATTTAGAGAAATTTCGGGCACCAAATGCAACATTAACCCAAAGGAAAAAGAACTTTGGACATACTCCACATAACTCTGATTAGCTTCTTCTTCTTCAAAGAGAGATGATCAATGTGATTGTAAAAGGAACTTGCTTTTGAGAAAATAGAAAGAGACGTATGAAAAAAGGTATGTTACTTTTATTTCCCTCCCTTTTCAAAGGTATTTTTATAACTTCACAACTTTTCCACCCGATTCCTTTTCTTTCTTCCCAAAATTGAAGAAAATATATCGCATCTTGCATAGAAACAAATCATTCCATTTCTACCCTTGTCATCTCTTTTCTAACCTTCAAGAATTTATCAAGTACAAACTTTCTTTGATTTCCACCACTTTCCATTAAAATCCATTGCTTTCCACCCATCTCAACATAGTGTTAAACTCCTAAACAATCTTTTAGACTTTGCTAAGAATTTGAAAATATGGACTAAGGAAGTTTTCAAAAGTATCTAAATTAAGAAGAAGAGTATCATGAGAAGAATTGAAGGAATAAGGGAGAAGATTAGAATGGATTCATCGCACGAATTCATAGACATGGAGTTGTTTTTGTAAGAAGAACTAGATGTTTCGGTGAATCAAGAAGAGAAACTTTAGGCAACCAAAGTAATATCTAAGTGAATCATTGAAGGTGAGAGAAATACAATAATTTTTCATGCTAAAACAATTACAAGAAGGCTTTAGCCAAGCATAGTCAAACTATTTGATATTGTAGGTAATTAGGTTAGTGACTTAGAAGATATCAAGTCTTTAGTTAACCAATACGTAGATTATTCACTACAAAAATGGAGTTTGTGAAGCATTCTCCACCATATTAGATGCATAGTCTAAACGAGCTGAATGAAGAAGTTAAGAAGGAGGTAAGGAAAGATTGTTTGTATAAAGAAATCAAGAGAAGTCTATTGAGTATAAAAAACAATAAAACATTGGGGATTGGTGGTTTTCATGTGTGCTTCTTCAAGAAGCGTTGAAATATAGTTAGGAAAATAGTACATGAGATGATCATAAGGATATCTAGAGAAAGAGTGGTACTGTAAACTCTCATTGTTTTAATTCCTTAAGTTATAGGTACCAATAGACTAAAAGGCTTTCCACCAACCATTTACAAAGTTGTTAGTAAAATGCTTGTGAATCAATTAAGGCCTTTTTAAGATGACATTTTAGCCTAGAATAGTCTAGTTTCTTCTTAGGATAGTAGCAAAGGACAATTTTATAGTCTTTCAAGAACTTCTTCATTTGCTAACAAGGAAAAAAGGGTGCAAAGAGATGGATGATTTTAAAGTTGGATCTTTAAAAGGCTTATGACAAGGTTGAATTGGATTTTGTGAGACATACCCTATTATGCCTAAATTTCCTTTAAACTAGATATAGTTAATTAGTTTTTGTTTGGCATATGTGAACTACCAAGTGATTCTAAATGGAGTGATGATCTAGTTTTGGCTCATGTAGAAGATTAAGATAAGGGAATCCTCTATTTCCATACTTGTTTATCTTAATTATGGAAATGTTGGGTAAAGTCATACATAGTTTAGTCCAAGAAGGTGTTTGGAAGCCAATCAAGTTGGAAGGAGGGAAGCTATGTTTATCGCATTTATTCTTTGTGAATGATATCCTTTTAACGCATGAAGCTATTAAGGAAAATGTAGAGTTGATAATGAGGGTTATGGAAGTATTTGGCAAAATGTCTAGATAGAAGGTAAATTATGAAAAGTTTTGTATTCCGTTCTTAGGAAATTTGGAAAAATAGTTGAAGGATTGATTGCGTGAGATTTTGGTATTAAACCCAATATGAATATGGGAAAATACCTTGGCGTCATAGCAAAAGAGTGAAGATCACTAAAGTCAACATTTATGTACTTTATGTAGGTAAGAAGGAAAATAGTAAGGTGGAAGACTAATCTATTAAGCATGGCGAGGAGGAAGCTTTTTGTATCATCGGTGCTAGAAAGCATTAGTAAAATTATGCTCAGGCTATCCTTCTTCCTCCTATGTTAGTTAAGAACGTTGAAAAGGTTTATAGAGATTTTATCTTGGGATCAATGAATAATAAGAGGAAAATGCACTGGATTTCTTGGGGAAAAAATGAAGATATTAACATGTTTAGCTTTTTAGATTTTGCGTTTTCAACAGAATAGTTCTATCATAATAATTTTCTTGTGTAAAACTTAAATAAATTGTAATCTCTTAAGTGTTAATTGGAATAATAAACAAGTACAGATAAAAAAAAGTTAACTAAATCATTAGTAAACATAACCTAGCAACTCTTATCTTTTTGAAAAGATGGATGATTATTCTCTCTCTCTTTTTTCCCCACAAATGGATGGTTTAAAGGAAAAAGTTAAAATGTGAAATACCTAGATAGAAAGTACTAAAGAAATAGATAGAAAATACCAAAGAAATAGGACAAAGATTAACAAATAAATTTTCTAAGCAGAAAAGAAGTAAAATTTGAACTCCATTTGTTACACTTTCCCTTAAGGCATTGGCCATTTTCGAATTGTTTGGTTCATTTAAATAACTATTATGAATGCTGTAAGTAAAAGAAATAAAAATAACACGAAAATACCCTTTCAACCTACTATGTTTATTAAAAAGTATATATGTCACTTATACTTAGAGTACCCTATTATATATTAAATTAAGTAATTAAGTTTTTTTAGATAATTATAATTTTGGAATGGTTAGTGATGATTAGAGGTAAACAGGTATAGGATGGATAGGATATGCGGTACAACCTATACCTTACCTCGTAAGTACATATTCCAAAACTTTGTTACTCATACCGTACCTTGTGGTACCTTGAAGGCACCTTATGCCCTATACTCTATCCATACCTTATAGATTGTATGGGGTACCTTATATAGAACTTGTAGATTTTTTTATTATAAATTTCAATATTGTTACTTTTTCAAAATATAAAACAAACTTGACACTTTTTTTCTTAAAAAGAAATTACTCAATTTAGCCAATCTTTAAAAAATAAATGGAGTTTATTAAGATTTATTTCCGACTAATTCTTCTTTTTTCCTTAAATGGTTTTTTTAACCATTATTATTATAGATGAATTTTTAAAGAAGCTTTATATAAGGCGTTTATTATGTAAATAAAACATTCATTTTGTAATAACCATATTGTAGAGATATTTAAGGAAACAACATACCGTTTTAAAAAATGAAAGTAGTAAACATCTACTTAATGCAAGATTTATAAAGTTTATTAAGATTTGAATAAAAGATTAACAAGATTATGTACTTTAATAATTATGGATGTGATGATAATATAGGATCAAACAATAACCATAGGAATCATGAAGACATAACGTAGATAACGAAATGAAACATAAATTCAAACTAAAATATTTTCTTCCTTATGATACATGCTGTCGTATTTAAGTTTTTGCCGGTAGTTGTTTAAGCTCTGTACGTATAGGGCCTACAAAATAGTACATTGTGAAGGGATGCCAAGGTGTTGTTTGGCTTGGCCACTTCAATACTTAAGTTAATAGTAAGTTTTTTTTTTTTAGAGTAGGAAATAACTTGGAATAGTATGAAGGCTTGATGTGCAAAGTCTAGAGAGCTTTATTATTGAGCAGTGATTCGGTATTTATAGTGGAATAGAGCTAGTAGTTAAAGGTCAGTTAGTAGGAGAGATCTTCTCCCGTAAGTATGGGATCGTAGGTCTAATGTATCTCACTTATTTTAGATGTGGTTGCTTTACACTAGTTGATCCTTATCTTCTACGTTTTGGCCGTTACAGAGCTTACTAAGCTTAATCAATATAGTCTTAGGGCTTAAGCCAATAAGGGTGAGCCCTAGGCCACAAGACACGTCGGATACAGTTGGACCTGAGGAGCCTATGTCCAAAGTGGCCTGTCAACACTTCACCCCTCGCTTCACAGTCTCATTGTTGAGGCGAAGGCAAGGAGAAGAGATATATGGGATGCTTAAGCGTGACCGATCTGACTCAAAGGAGTTTAACTTGGCGTTATGAGGCTAATGTGGTGGGCGCATGGGTCTGGACTGGAAATTGGCTGAGGTAAAGGTGTTTAAAGTAGTGGATATCGATGCCGAAAATGTCCGATGTGAGATGAACAGGAGTAGTTAAATAGTTGTTTTGAAGCAGAGTGCTGAAGACTTAAGTGAAGCTTTAGGTTGGGGTATCAAAGTAGGATACCCTTGCAACTCATTGGACAGGCGCTTCAAGGCTATGAACCAGCCTATTCGAACAGTGCTCAACAAGGATCGAGCAAATGCAACTACACCATGTCTTTATCATGTTGACCAGGTGGAAGCTAGATGGGCCCTAAAGAAGCTTTTTCTTGAAGGAACTTTTTTGAAAGGCGATTTTTGCTCGCCTATATTCCATACATTAAATGTAACATAATAGGTGTCGTATTGTAACAAACTTGCCTATAGCTACATGCCCTTTACCTTTTAAAGGTGACCATTTGATCAAAATGCTTTCTAGTGTCTACTATGCAACATTCCAAGGGATTCGTGCTTATACAGATCCTTATAATCGCTTGTACAGCTTCCTAGATGGCACAAAGAGAGACTACTTTTCTGTAATCTTCTTGTTCTGTTATTACAAATTCTGCATTCGCATTCAAACTTTCAAACTTTCTTCAAAAGTTTCCTAAGGTCTTTCTTCCTTCTTTAAATGTTGTAGCCATGTCGACTAACAAAGGTGGGATGGATCCATGTTCATTAGTGCATACTTCTGGTTCCGATTCTACAAGGAGTGACCTCCCTCAAACGTGGGAGGATAAGGTCTTATCGCTAGCATAATTTGATGAACCTACAAGGATGGCCATGGAGCGCTGGACAGGGCTAGGATCATCAATGCCTTCCGTAGGGATGTATATGTGTACGTTCCTTTGTTCGATGCTCCTGAGACAGGTAATGGGCCTAGTGGCTGAGTAAGCAAGAGTAAACAATCTACCCAGTTGGATTATGAGTAACTTCAGTGTCGAAGTGATCTTTGGGTAGTAGATAAGGTTGCTACATAGGGATGAACGGGTGGCCCTACAGTTAGGGAGGCGCTTCATAGTGTTTGAGAAGTGCTTGGAATTTGGGCAGCACCTCCCTCTAAGTCGTTTCGAGAAAGAGTTCTTCAATTACCACCAATGCAGCCTGTCGCAAGTCCTTCCCAATGAGTAAAAGGTGGTGAAGGCTTTCCAAGCATTCTATGAGTACTTAGTGGTAAGAGCTACTCCCGAGCTCTTCGGTCACTTCTATATGTAGAAGAGCATTTGGGGATAGCCATACCTCAAGCCACCCTTGGGCAAGAAGCTATTCAATATCCTTGTAGATTCGATGAAGGGCTGGCAGGACAAATACGTAGTAGTTGAGCTACTTGAGGAGGCAAACTTCTAGACATGGTGGACTGGGATGGTCTGAATTGGGGGTGAGAAGGGGCTTGGTCCCAGTGACACCGAGGTGGCCCAAGAGATCTTAGCCTTTGTGGCACTAAGACACGGCCAATAGGTTAATGCTGTAGAGACCATGGAGAGATATTTTTGGTACCCGATCTCCAAGCTCTTTCTTAACATGAAGAAGACTGTGGTGGAGAAATGGGCCGAAGGTATGGGGATTTTCGGTACTCGATCAATTTTGCTAGTGTTGAGGTGCTTTGTTTGGCCTTTTTGTGAATGAGAAGGCCCTTGGGGGGGGTTTAAAATTTTTTTTGGGGGTTTGGGGGGAAAGGGTTTTCCCTTTTTTTTTTTTTTTGAATTTTTTAATTTTCCCCCCAAAAAAAAAATTTTTTTTTAAAAAGGGGTTTTTTTCCCCCCCGGGGGGAAAAAAAAATTTTTTAAAAACCCCCCGGGGTTTTTTTTTCCCCCCCCGGCCCCCCTTCCCCCCCAATTTTGGGGGGGCCCCCCCCCCGGGGGGGGGGGGGGCCGGGGGGGGGGCCCCCTTAAAAGGGGGGGGTTTTTTTTTTTTATTTCCCCCTTTTTTTTCCCCCCCAAAAATAAAATTTTTTTTAATCCAAAGGGGGCCCCCCAAAAACACCCGGGTTTTTTTAAAAAAAGGGGGCAACCCCCTTTTTTCCCTTTTTAAAAAAATTAAAAACCCCTTTTCTTGCCCCTTTTAACTAAAAAAAAAATTTTTTCCCGGGGGGTTTTTAAAAAAAAACCCCCCCCCCCTTTTTTTTTTTTTGGGCCCCTTTTTTCTTGAAGGGTTTTTTTTTTTTTTTAAAAAAAAAAATTTTTTTTTTTTAAAAAAACCCAAATTTTTTTTAAAAATTTTTTTTTTTTTTAATTTAAAAAAAATTAAAAAAAATTTTCCCGGGGAAAAAAATTTTTTTTTTAAATTTTTAAAAAAAAAAAAAAATTTTTTTTTTTTTTTTAAAAAAAAATTTAAAAGGGGGGTTTTTTTTAAATTTTTTTTAAAAAAAAAATTTTTCCAAAAATTCCCCCAAAATTTTAAAGGGTTTAAAAAAAAAAATTTTTTTTTTTTTCCCCTTTTTTTCCAAGGGGGGGGGAAAAAAAAAAAAAAAACCCCCTTTTTTTTTTTCCCCCCTTTTTTAAAAAACCCCCCGGATTTTTCCCTTTTTCCCCCCTTTAAAAAAAAAAAACCCCCCTTTTTTTTTTCAAAAATTTTTTTTGGAAAAAAAAAAAAAAAAAAAAAAAAAAAACCCCCAAGGTTTTTTAAAAAAATTTTTTTAAAAAAAAAAAAACCCCAAAAACCAAAAAATTTTTAAAAAATAAATTTTTTTTTTCCCAAAAATTTTTTTAAAAAAAATTTTAAAATTTAAAAAATTTCCCTTTTTCCCCAAAAAAAAATTTTTTTTTCCCCTTTTTAAAATTTTTTAAAAAAAGGGGGGGAAAAAAAAAAAACCCCCCCCCCCCTTTTGGGGGGGGCCCCGGGGGGAAAACCCCCGGGGGTTTTTCCCGGGGGAACTTTTAAAAAAATTTTTTTTTTCCCCCTTTTTTTCCCCTTTTTTTTTTTTTTTAAAAACAAATTTTTTTTTTCCCTAAAAAAAAAAAAACCCCCCCCCCCCCAAGGGGAAATTTTTAAACCTTTTTCCCCCCCCCTTTTTAAAAATTTTTTTTCTTTTTTTTTTTAAAAAAATTTTTGGGGGTTTTGGGGGGGGTTCCCCAAAAAAAAAAAACCAAAACCCCTTTTGGGGCCCCCTTTAGGGCCCCCCTTTAATTTTTTTAAAAATTTTTTTTTCCCAAAAAAATTTAAAATTAAAAAAAATTTTTTTTTTTTGGGTTTTTTTAATTTTTTTTAAAAAACCCCCAAAAAAAAAAAAAAAAAAATTTTTTAAAAAAAAAAAATTTTTTAATTTTAAAAATTTTTTTGGGTTTTTAAAAAATTAAAATTTTCCCAAAATTTTTTTCCCCTTTTTTTTTTCCCCCAAAAAAAAAAAATTTTTTTTTGAAAATCCCCCTTTTTTTTTTTAAAAATTTTTAAAAAGGGTTTTCCAAAAATTTTTTTTTAAAATTTTTTTTAAAAAAATTTTAATTTAAAAAAAAAAAAAAAGGGGGGTTTTTTTGGCCCTTTTTTTCCCCCCCAAATTTTTAAAATTTAAAAAAAAAAATTTAAAAAAAAGGAAAAATTTTAAACCAAATTTTTTTTAAAAAAAAAGGGGGGGTTAAAACCCCTTTTTAAAAGGGAAAAAGGGGGAAAAAAAAATTTTTTAAAAAAAAAAGGTTTCCCCCAAAAATTTTTGGGGGCCCCTTTAAATTTAAAAAATTTTAATTTGGGTTTTTTTAAAAAAGGGGCCCCCCTTTTTTCCAAAATTTTTAGGCCCCCCCAAAAAAAATTTTTAAAAAAATTTTTTTTTTTTTTTTAAAAAAAAATTTTTTTTTCCTTTAAATTTTTTAAATTTAAAAATTTTTTTTTTTAACCCCAGCCAATTTAGGCCTTTAAAAAACCCCTTTTTCCCCCCCCAAAAAAAAAAAAAGTTGGAAAAACCCCCCAAATTTTTTTTTTTTCCCCCAAAAAAATTTTCCGGGGGGGAAAAAAAAAAAAAAAAGGGCCCCCAAAAAAAAAATTTTTCCGGGCTAGGGTAAATTTTTTTTAAAAAAAAAATTTCTTTAAAATTTTTTAAAAAAAAAAATTTTTAAAAAAAATTTTTCCCAAAAAAAAATAAATTTAAAAAAAAAATTTTTTTTTTAAAAAGGGAAAATTTTTTTTCCCAAAATTTTTTTTTAAAAAAATTTTTTTTTTTTTTAAAAAAAATTTTTTTAAAAATTTAAATTAAAAATTCCTTTTTTAAAAAAAAAAAAAAATTTTTTTTTAAAAAAAAAAAAAAAAAAAGGAAACCCAAAAGAAAAGGGGGGGGAAAAAAAGGGGGAAACAAAAGGGTTTTTTAGGGCAGCCTTTCCCAAAAAAAAAAAAAAGGTTTTAAAAAAAGTTTTTTTTTAAAAAAAAAATTTTCCTTTTTTCCTTTTTTTTAAAAAAACCTTTTAAAAAAATTTAAAATTTTTTTTTTTTTTTTTAAAAAAAAAAATTTTAAAAAAAAAAAAAATTTTTTTAAAAAAAAGGGAAAAACTTTAAAATTTTTTTCCCCGGGGCCCTTTTAAAACCCCCCAAAAATTTAAAAAATTTTTTCCCCTTAAAAAAAAAAAAAAAAAAGGAA
>JAMXBC010000220.1:17500-34207 GCA_024138005.1 Lumnitzera racemosa
CTTTTTTTTTCCCCCCCTTTAAAAAAAACCCCAAAAAAAAAACCCCCCCCAAAAAATTCCCCCCAAAACCCCCCTTTTTTTTTTTTTTTCCAAAAAAAAAAATTTAAACCCCCCCAAAACCCTTCCTAAAAACCCCCAAAAAAAAACCCCCCCCCCCCCCCCCCCCCCAAACCTCCCCCCAAACCCCTTAAAAAAAAAATTTTTTTTTTTTTTTTAAAACCAAAAACTTTTTTTAAAAAATTTTTTTTTTAAAATTTTGGTTTTTTTCCCCCCCCCTTTTTTTTAAAACCCCCCCAAAAAAAATTTTAAAAACCCCCTTTTTTAAAAAATTTTCCCCTTTTTTTCAAAAACCCCCCCCAAAAAATTTTTTAAAAAGGGAAAAAAAATTAAAAAAAATTCCAAAACCCCCAAAAAATTTTTCCCCCAAAAACCCCCCCCTTTTTTTTTAAACCCCAAAAATTTTTTCCCCCCCCCCAAAAAATTTTTTCCCCCCCCCTTTTTTCCCCCAAAAAAAACCCCAACCCCTTTTCCCCGGGGGGAAAAAAGGGGAAACCCCCCAAAAACCCCCCCTTTTTCCCCAAAAAAAGGGGGCCCCCCTTTTTTTTCCCCCCCCCTTTGGGGTTTAACCTTTAAAAAAACCCCCCCCCCAAAAAAAATTAAAGGGGGTTTTTTTAATTATTCCCCCCCCCTTCCCCCTGTTTTTTTAAAAAAAAAACCCCAAAAAAAAAAAAAAAAAAACCCTTTTCCCCGGGAAAAAAATTTTTAAAAAAAAAAACAAAATTTCCAAAAAAAATACCCCCCCCCACCCCCCTTTCCCCTTTTAAATTTTTTTTTCCCTTTTTCCCCCCCCCCCCGGGGGAAAAAATTTTTTTTTTTAAAATTTTAACCCGGGGTTTTCCAAAAATTAAGGAAAAAACCCCAAGGGCCAAATTAAAAAAATTTTTAAAAATGGTTCCCCCCTTTTTTTAAAAAAATTTTTCCAAAAATTTAAAATTTTTTCCCCCCCCAAAAAAAACTTTAAAAAAAAAAAACCCCCCCTTTTAAAAAAAAAAAATTTTTTTTCCCCTTTTAAAAAAATTTTTTTTCCCCCCCCCCTAAAATTCCCCCCCCCACCCCCCCCCTTTTTTTCCCCCCCCAAAAAAAGGGGGCCCCCCAAAAAAGAAAGGTTTTTCCCCCCCCCAAATTTTTTTTCCCCCCCCCTTTTTTTAAAAAACCCCCCCCCCCCCCAAAAAAAAAAAAACTTTTTTCCCCCCCCCCTTTTTTTCCCCCCCCCCCCAAAAAAAACCCCCCCAAAAAAATGTAAAAAATCCCCCCTTTTTAAAAAATTTTTTTTCCCCCAAAAAAAAAAATTTTTAAAAAACCCCTTTTTTTGGGGAAAAAACCCCCCCAAAAAAAAAAAATTTTTTTTTTTTTTAACCCCCCCCCCCCCCCAAAAAATTTTCCCCCCAAAAATTTTTTTTTAAAAAAAACCCCCCCCCCCATTCCCCCCCCTTGCCCCCCCCCAAAATTTAAAAGGGGAAAACTCCCCCCCAAAAAAACCCTTTTTGGTGGGTTTAAAAAACCCCCCCCCCTTTTTCCCCCCCCAAAAAAAAAATTAAAAATTTTTGGTTTTTAAAAATTTTTTCCCCCTTTTTTTTTCCCAACCTTTTTTTTTTCCCCCCCCTTTTTTTTTTTCCCCCCAAATTTTTTAAAAAATTTTTTAAAAAAAAAAAATTTTTTCCTAAAATTTTAAAAAATTTTTTTTCCCCCCCCGGGGGTTTTTTTTTTTGGAAAAGGAAAATTTTTTTCCCCCCAAAACCCCAAAATTTAAAAGAAAAAGGGGGAAAAACCCAAAAAACCCCAAAAGGGGAAAAATTTTTTTTAAAAAAGTTTTTTTTAATCCCCCCCTTTAAAAAAACCCCCCCCCCCCCCCCCAAAAAAACCCCCTTAAAAATCCCAAAAAATCCCCCTTTTTTTAAATTAAAATTTTTTTTTTTTTAAAAAAAAAGAAATAACCAAACCCCGTTTTCCCCCTTTTTTTTTCCTTTGGCCCCCCCGGTTTTAACCCCCAAAAAAACCCCCCCCAAAAAATTTTTTTAAAAAAAATTTTTTTTTTCCCCCCTTTTAAAACCCCCCAAACCGGGGGAAAAAATTTCCAACCTTTTTTTTTTCCCCCCGGGGGGCCCCAAAAATTTTTTTTTTTCCCCGTTCCCCCCTTTTTTTAAAAAACCCCCTTTTTCCCCGGTATTCCAAAAAAAAATTTCCCCTTAAAGGGGCCCCGGGGGGAAATAAACCCCCAAATTTTAAAAATTTTTTGGGGGGGGTTTTAATTTTAAAACCCTTTTTTTTGGGAAAAAAAACCCCCCCCTTTTTTCCCCCCAAAATTTTCCTTTAAAAACCCCCAAAATTTAATTTTCCGGAAACCCCCCCCCCCCGGGGGGGGGAAAACCCCTTTTTTTTTAAAAAAAAAGGTTTTCGAAAAAACCCCCAAAAAAGGTTAAAAAATTTTCAATTTCCCCAAAAGGGGCCAAAAAAGGGCCGAAAAATTTTAAATATGTTTTTACTCCCAAAAATTTTTCCCCAAAAACCTTTAAAACCTTTCCCCAATTTTTGCCCCCCCAATTTTTTTCCAAAAAAAAAAACCCCTTAAAAAAAAAACCCCCTTTTTTTTTTTTTTCCCCCCAAAAACCCCCCCCCCCCCCCTTGGGGGAAAAAAAAACCCCCAAATTTTCCCCCCGGGGGGTTTTTAAAAACCCCTTTTTTGGGGGGAATTAAAATTAAACCCCCCTTTTTTTCCCCAAAAAATTTTTCCCCCCCCCAAAATTTTCCCCCCCCCCCAAAAAAATTCCCAAAAATTTTTTTTTTAAAAACCCCCCTTTTTTTTTGGGGGTTTTTCCGGGTTTTTTTTTAAAAAAAAACTCCAGTTTTAAAAAAAGGTTTTTTTTTTAAAAAAATTTTTTTGGGGAAAAAAAAAATTTTTAAAAAAAAACTTAAAAAAAACCCAAAAAAATTCGTTTTAAAAAAACCCCTTTAAACCCCAAAAAAAGAATTTTTTTTCAAAAAAATTTTTTTAAATTTTAAAATTTTTTTAAAAAAAAAATTTTGGGGGAAAAAATTTTCCCCCCGGGGGTTTTTTTTAAAAAAAATTTTAAAAAGGGGGGGGTTTTTTTTTTTTTTTTTAAAAAAAACTTTTTAAAAAAAAGCCCCTTAAAAAATTAAAAAAAATTTTTAAACCAAAATTTCAAAAACCAAAAATTTTAAAAAAAACCCCCAAAAAAAAAAACCCTTTTTTTTTAAAAAAACCCCCCCCTTTTTTAAAAAAATAGGGGAAAAAAGGGGGTTTTGGGGGAATTTTTTTTGGGGGGGCCTTTTTAAAAGGGGGGTTTTTTTAAAAAAAAAATTTAAAATTTAAAAAAAAAGGGTTTTTTCCCCCAAGGGGGGGGCCCCCAAAAAAAAAAAACCCCCCCAAAAGGGCCCCCCTTTTTTTTTTCCCCTTTTCCTTTTTTTTTTTTGTAAAAAAATTTTCTTTTTAAAAATTTTTTTTTTTTTTTGGAAAAAAGGGGGAAAAAAAAATTTTTTTTTGGGTTTTTCCCCAAAAAAAAAAAAAAAGTTTTTTTTTTTTTTTTTTCCCCCCCCCCCCCCCCCCCCCAAAAACCAAAAAAAAAAAAAAACCAAAATTTTTTTTAAAAAAACCCCCCCCTTTCCCCCCCCCCCCGGGCCCCCCCCGGGGGGGGGTTTTTTTTTTTTTGGGGGGGGGAAAAAAAATTTTTTTTAAAAAAAAAAAATTCCCCCAAAGGGGGAAAAAAAAATTTTCCAATTTTTGGGGTTCAAATTGGGGCATTGGTTTCCCCAAAACCCCCCCAAAACCCCTTTTTTTTTTTAAAAAAAAATTAATTTTAAATTTTTTTTTCCCCCCTTTTTTCCCCCCCCCCCCCTTTTTTTTTTTAAAAAATTTTTTTTGGGGGGGGCCCCAAAAAAAGGAAAAAAACCCGGAAATTTTTGGTGAATTCGGAAACCCCCCTTTTTTTTTCCCGGCCCCCTTTTTTAAAAATTTTTTTGGGGGGTTTTTTTAAATTTAAAAAAATTTTTCCCCCTTTTTTTTTTAAAAATAACCCCCCCGGGGGCCCCCAAAAAACCCCCCCCTTCCCCAAAAATTTTTTTAAAACCCCCCTTTTTTTTTCCCCTTTTTGGGGGAAAACCCTTTGGGGGGGGAAAAAATTTAAAAAACCCCCCCCCAAAATTTTTGGGGGGCCAAACGTTAAAAACCCCATTCCCCCCTTTTTTTTTTTTCCCCCCCAAAAACCCCCCCCCTTTTTTTAACCCTTTTTTGGGGTTTCCTTTTTTTCCCCCTTTTTTTAAAAAAAGGTTTTGGTTTTTTTCCCCCCTTTTTTTTAAAATTTTAAAAAAAATTAAAAAAATTTTTTTGGAAAAAGGAAAATTTTTACCAAATTTAAATTTTTTGGGGGCCCCCAAAAAATTTTTTTTTTTTTTTTTTTAAAAAATTTAAAAAAAAAAAAAGGGTTTTTTTTTTTTTAAAAAAAAAAATTTTTTTAAAAATTTTAAAAAAAAAACCAAAAAATTTTTTTTTTAAAAAAAAATGGTTTTTTTTTCCTTTTTTGGGGGGTTTTTTTTTTTTTTTTAGAAAATTTTCTTTTAAAAATTGGGTTTTTAAAAAAAAATTTTTTTTAAAAAAAACCAAAAACCCTTTAATTTTTTAAAAAAAAAAAAATTTTTTTTTTTTTTTTTTTAAAAATTTTTTAAAAAAAAAATTTTTTTAAAAAAAATTAAATTTTTAATTTTAAAAAAATTCCCCAGGGGGTTTTTTTTAAAAAAAAAACCCCCAAAATTTTTTTTTTTTTTAAAAAAATTTTTTTTTTTTTAAAAAAAAAAAAAGGGAATTTTTTTGGGAAAAAGGGGGGGAAAAAAAAATTAAATTTTTTTTTTTTTTTAAAAAAATTTTTGGGGGGTTTTTTTAAAAAAAAAAAAGGGGCCCTTTTTAAAAAAGGGGGGGGTTTTTTTCCCAAAAAATTAAGGGAAAAAATTTTAAATTTTTTTTTAAAAAAAAAAAAGGCCAATCCCCAAAAAACCCCCCCAAATTTTTTTAAAAAAAAAATTTAAAAAGGGGGTTTTCCCCTTTCCCCTTCCCGGGGGGGCCCCCCAAAAAAAACCCCCCCAAAAAAAAAAGTTTTTCTTCCTTTTTTTTTCCCCCCCAGGGGGCCCCCCCCTTTTTGGGGTTTGGGGGTTTTTCCCCCCTTAAAACCAAAAAAATTTTTTTCCCCCCCGGGGGGGAAAAAAAACCCAAAACCCCCCTTTTTTTTTTTTTTTTTTTTTGCAAATTTTTCCCCCCAAAACCCCAATTTTTAAAAAAGGGGAAAAAAATTTTTTGGGGGTTTTTTTTAAAAAATTTTTTTTTTTTTTTAAAAAACCCAAAAAAATTTTTTTTTTTTTTTTTTCCTTTTTGGGTTTTAAAACCCTTTTTTTTTAAAAAACCGGAAAATTTAACCCTTTTTTTTGGGGGGGGGGGGAAAAGGGGGGTTTTTTTAAAAGGGGGTTTTCCTTTTTTTTTTTAAAAACCCTTCCCCAAAAAATTTTTTTTTAAAAAAAAAAAAACCCCCCCCCAAATTTTTTTAGGGGTTTTTTTTTTTTTTTTTTTGGAAACCCTTTTTTTAAAAAAAACCCCCCAAAAATTTTTGGTTTTTCCAAAAACCCCCCTTTTTTTCCCCAAAAATTTTTTTAAAAAATTTTTTTAAGGTTTTCCCCAAATTTTTTCCCCAAAAAACCCCCTTTTTTTTGGGCCCCAAAATTTTGGGGGGCCCCAAAAACCCATTTAAAAAACCCCCTTTTTTAAAAAAAAATTTTTTAAAAAAAAAAGGGGGGAAAAAAAAAATTTTTTTAAAAAAAAAAAACCCCTTTTTTTTAATTTTTTTAAAAAAAAAAAAAAAATTTTTTTTTTCCTTTCCCCCAAAAAAAAAAAAAAAACCCCCCCCCTTTTTTTTAAAAAATTTTTTTTTTTTAAAAAAAATTTTTTTCCCCCTTTTTTTTAAAAAACCCCCTTTTTTTTTTAAAAAATTTTCCCTTTTTCGGGGGAAAAAACTTTTCCCCCCCTTTTTTTTTTTTAAACCCCTTTTTTTAAAATTTTTTTTTTTTTTTTAAAATTTTAAAAGGGGGGAAAAAAAACCCCCAAATTTTCCCAAATTTTTTGATTTCCGGGTTTTTTTTGTAATTTTTTTTGGGGGGGGGGGTTTTTTTTTTTTTTTTCCCTTTTTCCCCCCCCCCAAAAAAAATTTTTGAAAAATTTTTTTAAAAAAATTTTTTTTGGGTTTTTTTTTAAAAAAATTTAAATTTTCCCCTTTGGTTTTTTGTTTTTCCTTAAAAAATTTAAAAAAAAAATTTTTTTAAAATTTTTTAATTTTAAAAAAAAATTTTCCCCCCGGGCCCCCCCTTTTTTTTTTTTTTCCTTTTTTTTTTGGGGGAAAAAAAAAAAAAAAGGGTTTTAAATTTTCCCCGTTCCCTTTAAGTTAAATTAATTTTAAAAAAAAAAAAAAAATTTTAAAAAAATTTTTTAAATTAAAGGTTTTTAAAAAAAAATTTTTTTTCCTAAAAAAGGGGGCCCTTTTAAATTTTTGGGGAAAAATTTTTTAAATTTTTTGGGGGGGGGGGTTTTTTTTTTTTTTTTTTTTTTTTTAAAAAATTTTTTTTTTTTTCCCTTTTTTAAAAAATTTTTTCAAAATTTTTTTTTAAAAAAACCCTTTTTTAAAAATTTAAAAAAATTTTTTGGGGGTTTTTTTTTTTTTCCCCAAAAAACCCAAAAAAAAAAAATTTTTTTTAATTTTTTCCCAAATTTGGGTTTTTTTTTTTTGGCAAAAAAACAAAAAAAATTTTTTTTAAAAAAATTTTGGTTTTTTAAAAAAATTTGGGGGAAAAAAAATTTAATTTTTTTTTTGGGCATTAAAAATTTTTAAAAAAAATTTTTAAAAAAAGGGGGTTTTTTAAAAAAAAAAAAAAAAAAGGAAAAGGGAAAAATTTTTAAATTTTTTTTTTTTTTTTAAAAATTTTTTTTTTTTTTTTTTTTTTTTTTTAAAAAAAAAGGGGGGAAAAAAAAATTTTTTTTTAAAAAAAATTTTTTTTGGTTTTTTTTCCCCCCCCTTTTTTTTTTAAAAAAAAGGGGTTTTTTTAAAAAAAAAAGGGCCCAAAAATTTTTTTTTTAAAAAAAAAAAAATTGGGTTAATGGTTTTTTTTTTTTTTTCCCCCAAAAAGTTTTTTTTTTTAAAAAAAAACCCCAAAATTAAAAATTTTAAAAAAAAAAATTTTTTTTTTTAAAAAAAAAAACCCTTTTTCCCCCAAAAAAATTTTTAAAAAATTTTTTTTTTTTTTTTTCCCCCCCAAAATTTTTTTTTTAAAAAAATTTTTTTTTTTTTTCCCCAAAAAAAAAAATTTTTTTAAAAAAAAGGTTAAAAACAAAAAAAAAAACCCCCCCCCAAAAAAAAACCCAAAAAAAATTTAAATTTAAAAAATTTTTAAAATTTTTAAAAAAAATTTTAAAAAAAAAAAAAAAAAAAAAAAATTTTTTAAAATTTTTAAAATTTTTTTTTTATAAAGAAAAAAACTCCCTTTTTTTAAAAAAACCCCTTTTTTTTTTTTTTTTTTTTTCCCCCTTTTTAAAAAATTTCCTTTTTAAAAAAGGTCTTTTTTTTAAAAAAAAAGGTTTTTTAAAAAAAAAAAATTTTTTTCCCAAAAAATTTTTTTTTTAAAGGAAAAAATTTTTTTTTTTTTCCCCCAAAAAAATTTTTTTTAAAAATTTTTTTTTTTTTAATTTTTTTTAAAAATTAAATTATTTTTTTTTTAAAAAATTTTTTTAAAAAAAATTTTTTTTTAATTAAAAATTTTTTTTAAAAAAAAAAAAAAAATTTTTAAAAAAAAAAAAATTTTTTTTAAAAAAAAATAAAAATTCTTTTTTTAAAAAAAAGGGGGTTTAATTTGTAAAAAAAGGGTTTTTTTTTTTTATTTTTTAAAAAAAAATTTTTTTCCCCTTAATTTAAAAAAAAAAAGGGGAAAAATTTTTTTTGGGGAAAAAAAAAAAAGGGGGAAATTTTTTGGTTTAAAAAAAAAAAAAATTTTTTTTTCCCCCCCCTTTTTTCAAAATTTTTTTTTTTTTAAAAAAAAGGGGTTAAAAAAAAGAAAAAAAAATTTTTTTTTTAAAATGTTTTGTTTTAATTTTTTTTTTTTTGGGTTTTTTTTTTTTAAGGGCCCCCCCCAAAAAAGGGGTTTTTTTTTAAAAAAAAAAATTTTTTTTTTTTTAAAAATTTTTTAAAAAAAAAAAAAAAAATTTTTTTTTTTTTAAAAATTTTAAAAAAGGGGGTTTTTTTTTTAATTTTTTTTTAAAAATTTTTTAAAAAAAAATTTTTTTTTTAATTAAAAAAAACCTTTTAAAAAAAAATTTTTTTTTTTAAAACCCCCCCCCCCAAAAAATTTTTAAAAATTTTTTCCCCAAAAAAAATAAAAATTTTTTTTTTAAAAAAAAATTTAAGGGAAGAAAAATTTTTTTTTTTTTTTTTTTTATTTTGGGGGCCTTTTTAAAAACCCCCCCAAAAAAATTTTTAAAAAAAAAAAAAAAAAAAAACCCCTTAAATTTTTAAAAAAAACCCCCAAAAAAAAAAAATTAAATTTTTAAAAAATTTTTCCCCCCTTTTTTTTTTTTTTTTTTAAAAATTTTTTTTTAAAAAAAATTTTTTTAAAAAAAAATTTTTGGTTTTAAAAAAAAAAGGAAAATTTTTTTTTAAAACCCCGTAGATTTGTTGTGATCGATTGCCCCTCCCTCTACAATGTATTGTTAGGAAGACCAAGCTAAATGTGTTCAGGGTGATCACATCCTTCCTTCATCTGAAGGCTAAATTTCTGACCCCAACTAGGGTAGGAGTATGCAAATGTGATCAAAAGCTCTCACGAGAGCTGTATATTAGTGCGACCAAAGGGGATGGCATCTTCACCATAGAAACAGGCTCATAGGAGAGGCTAACTAAGAGGGGCGAACCTGGAGAGAAAATGGAAGACATCTAGTTCGAAACCTTACCCAAAGAAACCATGAAAGTAGGTAGTGAAACCCCTGCCGAGGTGAAGGATGGAATCATCGTCTTCTTGCAAGAAAATTCCGATAGGTTCGCCTAGTTGGCATCGGAAATGCCTGGAATTTACCCTGACCTGGTGACCCATAGTGATAGGAATCAGCCTGCAACTATCCCTAAATTGAGATTGATCAACTCTTGTTGAGGTCGAGCAGATGCTAGAAGGACGAGAGGGAGAAAAAGAGCCACTCAACAATAAGTCTGTCGTTTGCCAAGTGGTTAAGAGATTACGTTGTTGAGAGTTGGAGGCCCAAGATCCACTTAGCACAGCCCGGATGAACTAGTGCCAACTAACTCTAGAACTTGACAATTATGGGTCGACTTTTTAAGTATCTCACCTAAGCACTGCGAGACTTCAAAGACTCCTTCCCAAACCCAGACATCCAATTGCCGACCTTACTTAGTTCAGATCCTGCTCCTTGTGGCACAAGCCCAATGATTGCATGTCGACTTCTTCTATTAAATACACAGTTTTGTTTTCTTGTATATGTTTTCTTTATTTTAGTTATTTATGAGCCCAAAGAGACCATGAAAGTCGGTAGTGAAACCCCAGCCAAGGTGATGGACGGAATCATCATCTTCTTGTAAGCAAATTCTGATAGGTTCACCTAGTTGGCATTGGAAATGCTTAGAATTTGCCCAAACCTGGTGATCCACAATGATAAGAATCAGCCTGCGACTATCCCCAAACCTAGACCAATCATCTCTTACTGAGGTCGAGCAGATGCTAGAAGGACGAGAGGGAGAAAAAGAGCCACTCAACAACGAGTCTGTCGACTGTTGAGTGGCTGAGAGATCACATTGTTAAGAGTTAGCGGCCCAAGATCCACTTGGCACGGCACGGATGAACTAGTGCCAACTAATTTTAGAACTTGGTAATTATGAGTCGACTTTTTAGGTGTCTCACCCAAGCACTGCGAGACTTCAAGGACTCCTTCCCAAACCCAAACATCCAATTGCTGACCTTACCCAATTCAGATCCTACTCCTTGTGGCACAAACCGAATGATTGCATTTCGACTTCTTCTATTAAACACATAGTTTTGTATTCTTGTATACGTTTTCTTTATTTTAGTTATTTATGAGCCCATTTTTTAGAGTTTAAGGTCTTATATATTATTTATAGCTTTGCCACTAGGGTTTAAGCCTTCCTATAAATAGCAACTTTTGTAACTAAAAGAACAAGATCAGTATGTTTACACTTGAACATTCCTTTCTTAAGTAAGGATACTCTTGAGCTCCTAGAGCTTACATTTACCGGATTATTGAGTGCTGAATAACTCTTTAATCCTTCTTATGTTCTTATCAATCTTAACCCTAAGATTGTAATGAACCTCTCATTTAACTCGGTTAGTAAGTTGCATCTAACTCTCATTTGAATCTCGAGTGACATTTAGAGTTTGTAAGTTGTATCGAACCCTATTTCAAGCTTAAACTCCTGATTGTGTTTGTGTCTTAGTTCGTGATATCTATACACATTCACTATCAAAATCCCTATTTTACTCCCTGTTCTTCATATTCCTCTTGAACCCCAAATACCCATTCTTGTTTCGAGACTCGCTACGTACTATACAGCCTCAATATCAACAACACAATGTAGCCTATCGTGCAGAAAAAGAGACATTTCGCTCTAGAAAGGTAGGCCACAATCAAGGAAGAAGTGTAAAAGCTCCTTAAAGCTGGCTTTGTGAGGGAGGAAAAGTACTTAACATGGCTAGAGAACACAATACTTATAAAGAAGAAGAACGGGAAGTGGTGAATGTACGTTAATTACACCAACCTCAACAAAGCCTACCCTTAACACTATTTTCCCCTTCTTATGACAGATCAGCTCGTCGATTCTACATCAGGACACGCCTTGCTAAGCTTTATAGATGCTTTCTCGGAGTACAACCAAATCAAAATGGACCCAAAAGATGAAGACCATACCTCCTTTGTTGTCTATTAATGGCACATATTATTACACTGTAATGCTGTTCAGGCTAAAAAATGCTGGGGCCATGTACCAACAAATGGTGATGAAGCTATTTAAGCCTTAGATAAGGAGAAACATAGAGGTGTATGTCAATGACATGATCCTTAAGAGCCAGATGTCGGTCGATCATGTCAAGGATCTCCACGATGCCTTCGACCAAATGCACATGTACAACGTGAAGCTAAATCCCCAAAAGTGTGTCTTCAGTGCAGTATCTGGCAAGTTCCTTAGCTTCTTGGTAACATAAAGAGGTATCAAGGCCAACCTAGAGAAGATCATAGCCATTAAAGGAACGAAGCCTCTAACCTTAGTCCAAAACGTATAGAAGCTCATGGCATGGTAATTTCCCTAAGTAGATTGATCTCGAAGAACGCTAATAGATGCGCTAAGTTCTTCAAAATTCTCAAAAATCCTAAGGGGTTTGAATGGACTCCCAAGAGTGCCACAGCCTTTCAATAGTTCCAAGACTTCCTTACTCATCTACCGGTCCTCTCCAAGCCTGTCTAAGGGGAGGACCTATTCTTGTACCTAGCCGTAAGTGATCAGGCACTCTCCTTTGTACTGGTTAAAGCAGAGGGAAGAGAACATAAGCTAATGTATTATGTCAACCATATACTGTATGGGCCTGAGGTCAAGTACACCCAGGTAGAAAAATTCGCCCTAGCCATCGTTATCACATCCCGACAGCTAAGGCCTTACTTCTAAGTGTACCAGGTAATCGTACTCATGGATCAACCATTGCATACCATGTTGTAGAAACCTGATGCATTTAGACGAATGATGAAGTACACAATGGAATTAAGCGTATACGGAATCTAATATCAGCTACAAACAGCCTATAAGGTATAGGTGCTGGCCAACTTCATGGTAGAATATACAAGAGAAGAGGAAGCATCGTTAGGTGATG
Organism: Lumnitzera racemosa; assembly: GCA_024138005.1. NCBI lineage: Eukaryota > Viridiplantae > Streptophyta > Magnoliopsida > Myrtales > Combretaceae > Lumnitzera > Lumnitzera racemosa. Next base: position 29,483 of record JAMXBC010000220.1, read on the forward strand.
ATAAATCGATGTGGACTCTTTATGTTGATGGATCATCCACCTTGGGTAGTGGAGGCGCGGGCCTTATTCTCACCAGTTTGCATAAGGTCACCATCTATTATGCCCTTAAGTTTGGATTCGATTCTAGCAACAACGAATTTGAATACAAGGCACTCATAGCCGGTCTTAAGCTAGCCAAGGAGATCAGTGCTGAACATTTATGGGTCTTCTCGAACTCCATGCTTGTCGTTCAGCAAGTTCGAGGTAAATACGAGGTCAGGGATAACATAATGGCTAAGTACCTCGAAAAAGTAAAGAGCCTCGCAAAATTCCCTTCATGGGACATCAAGAAGATCCCTCGATTGGAAAATTTTACGGCAAACTGGCTATCCAAGCTTGCCTCCACCAATATACAGAAACCCAACGTAAAGGATAGCAAAATCTTCATAGAATACTTGTCGGAAAGAAGTATAACTCCAGGTTCGGTTGAAGTTTTGGAACTAACTACAGTAACACCAAAGCCAAGCTAAATAGATCCTATCCAGAATTATTTGGAGCAAGGTACTCTCCCAGAAGACAAAAAGGAGGAAAAGAAGCTTCGATACCATGCTACTAACTATACATTGGTTGACAGTCCTATATCGTAGGGGAGTCAACTTCCCCCTACTTCGATCCCTTTGAGAAGGAGAAGGGCTATGCATCATGGAAGAATTGTAAGCCAAAGTGTACAGCAATCACATTCAGTCCTAAGCCCTTTACCTATGAGCACTATAGCTCTAGTATTATTGGCCCATGATGAGGTAAGACGCAAAGGCCGTAGCCCAGAAGTGCTTACAATGCCAAAAGTGTGCCTACAGTACCTCAATCAATCATGCACCCAGTACCATCCTCCAACCATTAACCAGCCCATGGTCATTTACGTAGTAAGGGATTAATATCCTCGGAGCCTTTCCAAAAGCTTTGGGAGGACAATAGTTCATAATTGTTACCATTGATTACTTCACGAAGTGGGTGGAGGCTAAGGTAGTGGCCAAGATTACGGAAAGAAGTGTTGAATCTTTCATTAGAAACAACATTTTGTCCTGATTTAGGGTCCCCTATGCTCTCATCACAAACAATTCCCGATAGCTCAATAACCCCAAGTTCAAGAAGCACTGTGCCAAGCACTACATCACTCCGCACTTCACCTTGGTTGCCCACCCCTAATCAAATGAACAGGTAAAGGCAACCAATCAGATCATTTTGGATGACCTAAAGAAGCATGGATCGATCTTAGGGCACTTAGGCCAACGAACTGCCTAATATCTTATAGGGGTACAAGACCAACTATTATACTTTTACAGGTGAGACCCCCTTCCGCCTTACTTTCGAGTTGAAAGTAGTCCTTTCCATTGACTTGAGCTCTCTAATATCCAAACTCGAAGTTTTGATGTCGATCTTAATGAGTCACTATTATAAGCTAGCGTCGACACCATCAAGGAAATCAGAGACCTTACTGTTGCTCAGGTAATAGCATACCAACATGGAGTTGCTAGGCATTACGATTAGAAGGTCGGATACAAGGAGCTCAAGGTTAGTAACCTAGTGTGCCAAAAACCAGAAGCCACAATTTCATGCGAAGGATAGGGTAAGCTAGCCTCTAATTGGAAAAACCCGGTCAGAGTCAAGGAAAGATTGGGCAATGGAGCGCACAGATTGGATGGCAAGCTCATCCCATGCATATGGAACACCGACAATCTCTAGCTTTATTTTGATTAGAATTCTATTATGTACAATTTTTCTTTCCAGAGTGACGAAATAAAGAAGTTGTTTCATAATTGATTGTCTCCTTCTCTCCCTAGCTCTCCTTCTTTCGTTGCCCTTCGAGCATTTGAAGAGACATATAGATAGTCAATCAGATAGGTCGAAACACCACCGACTAACCTAATCCCATTGTGTAACCTCAATGAAGGGAATCACCCCTTTCACGGAGTAACTCCCTCTTCATTGGGCAGGTCAGAACACCACCAACCTGAACCCCCCCTCCCCCCTCTCGAGGTAACCTCAGTAAAGGGAAACACCTATTGCACAGAGGTACTCCCCTTCATCGAGCAGGTCCGAACGCCACTGACCTGACCCCCTTGAGTAACCTCGATAAGGGGAAACACCCCTTGCATGGAGGAACTCCCCTACATTGGGCAGGTCGGAATGCTACCAACCTTACCTTCCTCGGGTAACCTCATTAAAGGGAAATACCCTTAGCAGAGGAACTCCCTTCTACTGGGTAAGTTGTAATGTCATCGATTAGACCCCCCGCGATTAACCTCGATAAGGGTAAGCACCTCTTCCATAGAGGAATTTCTATGCAAACATAATAAAAGGAAAAACAGGTATATAAAGATGATGTTCCAAAAAATCATCCATTCATTGATTGTTAGATTACACAATGAAGGTTGGCATCCTGGCCCAACTTACATAATTTTCAAAAAAAAAAAAAAAAAGAAGAGATAAGTCTACTATCTCCTTAGATTAGCTAATTGTAGTAGCTCAGAAAAGTCCAACACATCAATCCATTTGGAGAGTTAATCCGTAGGTGCTTTAGGTGTTAGGCATTGACTTAAAGTAGGGCCTAAGGAGTGCGAACCAAGAGCAGCTAAAGGATAGCCTACAGATGGATTGTCTTGAGGAACGGCTTTAGAGGCGACCTCCTACTAAGCTACTGGGGTAGAAGCAAATGTAAAAGTGCCTTACCCGGCCCCAGCAGTAGAGGGAGTGCTTGCATCATCAAAGGCTACTTGGGCGGTATCTGTTTCTCACGCTAAGCCTTCCCTCTTCTTATTGAAGGTTGGAGAATCTAGAAAGTTGAGGAAGCTTAAGTCTAGGTCCAAATAATGGGAGAGTACCTCCTTCTTCATATAGCGTGCAGAGTCTGTAGTCAAGTCTTTTAGCTCGTTCAACCATTCCTTAGTCTTTTGATAGTTGGTAACGGTCTTTTTAGCGACGACATCGTTGAGGACCTCCCCACTCTTCATTTTAGAGATGATCTCCTCCATCTTCGAAACCTTCTCTTATAGCTCTTAGACCTGTTGCTCCAACCTAACCTTCAGATCGGCCAGCTCCAGCAAAGTGGCTTTAGCACCTTTGCACTTCGTTGCTTTTATTACTAGCTCAGTTTGTAACCTAGCCGCTTACGCCTTTAGCTAGAAATTTCCCTTTTCTAGTTAAGCCCTAGCTTTACCTTCCTCGTCCAGCCTCGGAGAGAGGTAAGCCTTTGTCCTTCGCTCATCCTCTAGCTGAGCCTCCAGGTCATTGGCCTTCTTGGCCACCCTCTTAGCATTCCCCCTCTCCCACTCCTCATTCTTGAGCCTTAATACCTGTACATAAGAGTGATGCAGGCACCTGTTAGCTTTGGAGAATTTTTTTAAGTACCTATTACTAGAAGTCTCTACATCCCATAGGTTCTTCTTGTGCTGGTGTAACGCCTCTTGAAAGCCCCTTACCTCTTTCTGGGTGGCATCAAACTTGTTCAATTGAAGCAGCACTTAACCATGGTACTGCAAATTGAAAACAAAGCCTACCATTAATGTAATGACAAATAAAGCACGCTAATAAAGGAGCAACAAAAACTCACTTGCCGCATCAGCATGCTTAAGTGGCCCGTTAACTGTATGGGGTTGTCTCCACCTTCTTGGGAGAGCCCCGCCAGGACAGCTTAGTCACCTGGGGTGTAAGAACCCATTGAAGCCTTGTAACTGAGCGTCTAGTGCCATAATGTTAAATCGTTGGAGCAGACCTCCCACTTCAGCTTGAGGAGCTTCCCTAAGACCTTCTTCATTTCCACTTCAAGGACTCCCCTTAAGAGCTCCTCATCCTGTCACACCCCGAACAAGAAGAGTCATAACAGTCCCGCCGTGTAAACTAATCTAAGATAGAAGCTGACCTCACAGCTGCTATCGAGACGCAGTTTACACAAGGCGCACAACTCAACCAGCTTGAAACGTCTGTTCTGACACCTGTTAATATCCAAACCTGTGGTAGAGCTTTTACAAAATACCTATTCTATACAACCTACTGTTTAGTATTATAACAGTATTTAAACAAACATTTCACGTCCAAGGGTAAAGTTTACAATCAGAGTTTATTAAAAACCACAGGTTTTACGTTCTATATACAATAAGTTAGAAAACTAGTGGGCTCCAGGGAATTCCCATTTAGTTTTCCTCAAAACTTAAAGACAAAACCAAAAGCTCGAGTTCAGTTAAATTCCTCGATCCTCACTTTCCCACACAGCAGCACACTAACCTGGGAACGGTGGTACCTGAACATCTTGCCTTCACTCAACACCTGCAAAAGTAACTATAAGGATGTGAGCACAACTAGCTCAGTAAGTGGGACGCAGTCAGAAGATTATTGTACAATCACGAATAAGGTTAATAATCATGATGAAATGCAATGCAATCACTCAAATGAAAACATAGTACAGTGTTAACCGGTCCACTGTAAGGTTAGAGAAATTTCATCCGCTCCAACCCGGATTGAGGAGTTTTATCACGACTCAAGTCAGACCAAACCCGGGCTCGTGCAATGGAAAACACCCCCCTCCCATGACCGCCTTCGAACCACGGCCCCCAACCTTGCCACAACCTCCTAACCTATCACTTAGTTCGACTAGGGATGGGGAAAAGACCATTTCAGCTATCCTCATCGAAGGAAGTCGGTGTTTGGCCTAACACTCTTAATCGTTTCCCCTAATGGGTGATTATGCAT
>JAMXBC010000221.1:0-34173 GCA_024138005.1 Lumnitzera racemosa
AATTAACCTAACAATTACATTTAACACCCAAAACTTAAAGTACATACTCTATCAATTTCAACATCCTAAAATATATACTTATTTACTAAATTAGTAATTAACCATTTAATTACTTTATCAACCCTAAATTACCCATTTTATGCCTCATTTTAGGGCCTAAAAACTATCTAAAATTTTCAAAAATTAATTTTTGAAAACGGGTTTCATAGCACTGTTCTATATTATCTAAGTAATTTACACAAAAATTTTTGGTTTAAAACTACACTCCTAAGGTCATTTATTTCTAAACAGAAACATACTCGTTTTTGCATGATTTCTTAAGGACCTTATATCACAAGACATATTTTTATCAAAATAACATTTTTCCTAAAAACTACATATAAAAATATTCAAGAATTTATAATAATATTTACTATTTTTACAAAATTATACAAAATCGAGCTAGAAATCGAACTCACCAATTTGGGTGGCTTTGGCCACCGTCGGTGGCCATATGTGTGTCGCACCACCGTGTGGTGGTGGTAGCCGTCTATTCCTAGCTGCTCGTCAGTTTTGGGTTCTCCTTTGTGGTCCTAACTACACAGTTTTCCTTTTCTTTTTTTTTCTTTGGTTTTTCTCTTGAATTTTCGAAGCACTCTATTTTTTCTCACTCTCCAAACTGCCCAAATGAGCTTGTAAAAAATTTGGGGTATTTATAGAGCTTTGTGGTAATTAATATGCATTAAATTGAACAAGACATTGTCCAAATTACTTAATTTTTGGCTTTTGTGTTGCTCTAATTTAATTAGCTGATTTTTTCTTATTTTCCTCAGCTACCACGACCCAATTCTGGATTATTCCTTATTTTTCTATATTTTTTCTTAATTAATTATGAATTTTATTTAATTATTTCTTATTATTTTAGTACATTTCGCATATTTTAAGTTATTACGTGTATTTCTACATATATATAAATTCATATATAGTATAAATAAATATTCTTAAATATTATTTAGATCATTTATGATTTTTAGTATACATATAATTTATCTCTAGTGATTCGTTAATTATTGGAATGCATTTTACGCATTTTCGATAAATAACGAGTTATATATTTAAATTTGGAATTTTTATAATTCTTTTGTTTATTGCTTATTTTCTTAAATTCAAACTTACGAGATTATTTTACTAATATTTCTAGCTCTACTTTATATTTTAGGGTAGATCGGGTTTTTCAACCGATCGAAACCTCGAATGGCTAGTTTTTGGGGCTATATAAAGTATGTTAGAAAATGTCAAACTTTAATTGTAAGAAATATGGGCAATAGGTATAAAACTTAGAAACCATATGCTTACTTCTTTGTAACACGTTAGGATATATTGAAAAACATTGCTTCTATAGAATTTTAAAGCTTAGCAATTATCAAGTAAAAAATTAAAATATGAACTTGAATTTTAAAGGACCTAAGCTTTGTTGGGTTCATAAACAAAGTTGATTTGTTTGCAATGTATGTAGGAACATGAGTCAAAATGAAAAGGAATATGGCATCTTGATAATGGCTGTTTGAGGTACATGACTAGTGATGCTTTGTTATTCACAAACTTAGTTTGGAAAGAAGATGGTTATGTTAAATTTGGAGATAATGATAGATGTAAGATAATTGTAACAAGTAAGGTTGGTTTTCCTCTCCATACAATCGAAAATGTATCTTTTGTAAAATGATTAAAACATAATTTGTTAAGTATAAGTCAACTTTGTAACAAAGGATATAAGATAACTTTTGAACATAATAAATGCATCGGTTTTGATAAAAATGGATCTAAGCTCTTTGAATGATATAGGAAGAAAAACATTTATCTAATTAAGTTTGCAAAAATTAATTCAAAAAGTTGCCTCTTATCTGTGCATGATAATACTTTTCTATGGCATGAAAAAATGAGACATGTGAACTTCTATTAAATGGAGAAATTATCAAACATGAATTTAGTAAAAAGTTTACCAAGTTAAGAGTTAAAATGATATTTGTTGACTACCTATATGACGAGTAAGATGAGTTCAATTTCTCAAAAGAGCAAGAATGTCATCTCCACTAAAAAACCTTTAGAATTATTACATATGGATTTGTTTGGTCCTATTAGAATATTAAGTTGGGTAGAAATAAGTATGGTTTAGTTGTTGTCGATGATTTTTCTAAGTATTCCCAGATTCTATTTCTTTGTCATAAAAGTGATGCATTCAAAAGGTTTGAAGTGTTTGCTAGACAAGTACATAATGAAAAAGGAGCATTTATAATCAATTTAAGGACAGATCATGATAAAGAATTTCATAACATTGAATTCATAACTTTTTTTAAGAATAATGGCATAACTCACAATTTCTCTGCTCCATAACACACCAAACAGAATGGGCTAGTGGAATGTAAAAATAAGACTATTCAAGAAATGATAAAAACCCTATTGAATGAAAGCAAATAGTTGAGTATTTTTAGGTTAAAGTTGCATCCATTGCATGTTACATTATTAATTATGTCTACATAAGACCCTTGACAAATAAGACTTCAAATGAAATTTTTAAAGGTAGGAAACCTACTATTTCATACTTTCATGTATTTGGTTGTAAGTGTTTTATGAAGAGAACATTAAAGTTTTAGGAAAATTTGAGGAACGAGTAGATGAAACAATGTTTTTAGGATATTTACTTAATCTAAAGCCTTTCAAGTTTATAATAAAGTGTCAAAGTAGTTGAAGAATCCATTAATGTCAAATTTATTGAGGAAATAGGAAAAGAGGATTCTAATGATGAAGCAACAATGATCACTAAGAAAGATCAAATTTAATGAAGTGGTGAAGGAGTAAAAGAACCTTGTCAGAAAGTGCTTCTGAAAATTTTTCTACTCCCAGTAAGTTAGATGAAATTCTGATGGTTCAATAAGGACTCATTCTAGATCTAATTCTACCAAATCATAATCATAATCTGAAAGGTTGTTAGAAAGTGAGTTAAAAAGTCCTATAAGGTTTATATACACCTCTTTCTACCTTGAGATTTAAATCGCATCATCCTCTTAAACAAGTAATAGGTAATGTTCGCTTAAGTGTTAGGACTTGATCTAGTCTTCAAACTATTGATGAAGCTTTAAGTGATAATAATTGAATTAATGCTATGCAAGAGGAACTCAATAAATTCCAAAGGAATCAAGTATGTAATCTAGTACCTAGACCTAGTAATAAATCCATAATTGGTACTAAGAGGGTATTTAAGAATAAGTTAGATGAAAATGGAAAAATTGTGAGAAATAAAGCTAAATTAGTAGCTAAAGGATATTCTTAAGAGGAAGGAATATATTTTAATCAAACATATGCACCTGTAGTAAGGTTAGAAGCTATTAGATTATGCTTGCCTTTACTAGCTTTAAAATTTTCAAATTGTTTCAAATGAACGTAAAAAGTGTATTCTTAAATGGGTATATTAAAGAAGAAGTGTACACTGAGCAACCCATAGGATTAAAAAGATCCATTTAAGTTTGATATGTCTTTGAGCTTAAAAAAGCTTTATATGGTTTGAAACAAGTATTATATGCTTGGTATGAAAGGTTGAGTGAATTCCTACTGAAGAATGGTTTTCAAAGAGGCAAAGTAGATACAACCTTATTCTTGAAATATTATGATCGTAACATTTTAATTGTGCAAATATTTGTAGATGATATAGTGTTTGGTTCTACTAATGAAAGTTTTTGCAAGAATTTTCTAAGCTTATACAGGTAGAATTTAAGATGTCTCTCATGGGAGAACTAAATTTCTTCTTAGGACTTCAAATTAAGCAGACTGACCATGGTACATTTGTTCATAAAATATATATAATATATACCAAACAAATTTTTAAAATATTCGGTTTTGAAAATTCCAAAGGATCATCATCCCTAATGAGTACATCAACCAGGTTAGACTTAGAAGGCAACAATAAGAAAGTACAAGAGAAGCTATATTGTAGTTTTGATTGTCTTCTGTTATATCTGACTACCTTTCGTCCTGATATTTTATTTAGTGTGTGCTTACGTGTAAAATTTCAAAGTGATCCAAAGGAAACACATCTATCTACTGTAAAGAAAATTTTTAAGTATATCCATAATATTGCAAAATTATAAATCTGGTATCCTAAAAATCATAATTTTGATTTGATTAGATATTCAAATGCTAATTATACAGGCTGTAAAGTAGAATGGAAGAGCACTTCTAATGCAGTTAGTTTTTAAGGGGATAAATTAGTTTTTTGATCTTTTAAGAAATAAAATTTTACTGCCCTCTCTACAACAGAAGTAGAGTATATTTCTATTGGTAACTACTGTACTTCGATTTTATGGTTAAAGCTATAATTATTAGATTATGGGTTATCTTTATAGAAATATTCCTATTAAGTATGATAATATAAGTGCTATAAACTTGACAAAAATCCAGTTCATTATGTTTGATTTAAACATATTGAGATAAAACATTATTTCATAAGAGATCATTTGAAAATCATTTGAATAATGGAGATATCTCAATAGAGTTTGTACCAACTGATAATTAGTTAGTAGATATTTTCACTAAACCCCTTGAAAAAATTCGTTTTAAATATATTAGGAATGAAATGGGGGTTTGTAATCCTTTTTGTTAGATATTTATTTCATTTATTTTGTAAATTTTATTTAATATATTGAAATTTAGGATGTAAAATATTAACTTATAAAATCTTCAAGATTCTTTTTCTCTCTCTTATAGTGATTCTTTTTCTCTACATACAATCGGGTGCATGATTTATTTTTTTTTCATATTCATGCCCATTAAAAGCACATTTCTTTTTCGGGTTAATAAAACTGTAAGTATATTTTGAAGTTAGATTAATTTCCTCCTTACAATCTTTTTAATATGTGCCTTTTTTTTCCCCTCTTTCTTTAAATCCTTGCATTTCTCTCTATTAAGCAATGTAACTCAAAAATTCTACCTAACTTTAAATAGTTTTTCATAAGTCTAGAAGAACTCATAAACAGTTACTATAAATCTTGTAGATGAACTCTTTAACTCCATTGAAATGCCTCATAGTAACCCAATCGAGGCTTTTCTTGAGTTAAATCCAAACCCTAACCCTAACCCTTACCCAAACCTTATGCCAAATCTTGTCAAGATTAAGATTTTGATCAAACCATAGAGAATGTAGAAGGAAAGAATAGCTTAGAAAGTGATGTGTCTCCGAAGTCGGATATACGAAGACCACAATGGAGCAAACTGAAACAAACAAGGAAAATAAGTTAGCAAAGTTTGAGTATACCGAATGAATATGTTGTACCATTCAATCCTACTTGACCTATAATCCATTGAATATGACACACCGATCCAAATTGAAAGGTCGTTTGTTACTATTCTTTGCTAAAGGGAATAGATAAGAGTTGAATAATAATGAAAACATTAATGGTTACTCAAAGTGAATAATTTTGTATTAATTAGTTGATTGTTTGCATACAAAAAAATGAGGGTTTATATACCCATTCACTAGGTTTACTTTACCTGTATAAAAAGACTAAAGGGTATTTTACAATTAGGTTACATAAAACATACTAAAAAAGGGTAAAAGGGGCAAAGAATATTTAATACGGAAAAGAAAGAATTATTCTAGAATATTATGCCAAAAAAACACGTGCCGTTTGGTGGTTGGACATTAGAAATATAACATAAGGTAGGTGGAAGTAGAATAACGTTTGCAGTGGGGGGCTAACCTGATTTAGATTAGGTCGCGAACTAATTAGTCTGGTAAAGAATTCAACTGAATATTTGGTTGGTTGGAGAGCTCGACTTGGCTAGTCTTAAGTTATCTTCTGGAATAAGACTTTGTTGTTAAGCAGGTGCATAACTGACACATGTGAGGATTTGACAGATAGGTTGGTAAAGATTAGTTTAGCATAGGAATTCTTGTTTTGGCTTTGGTTTCAAGCTAGTATTCTTTGCGCGAGTCCTTAAAGTCCTCTAGCTCAGCTATGAGTGATTGGTTCAAGGGCTTGATTCTTATGAGAAAGTTTGGCTACAAGAATTGAGCTTCTAAAGAAAAAATTCTCGAAAAAGAAAGAAAAAAGAGATCTCCTTAAAGGAGAAAATTAGTAAAAATAGCTACGAAAAGTTTTGATTTAAAGTTTCTTTTAAGAAAATCAAGAAGAGACCTTCATGTGATCAAAAAAGAAAGCGGTTTGAGAAGTTTGATGAAGATTAGAAAGAGAGTCAGAAAGATCAAAGGTAAACCTGTTCAATCGAATTATTTCGATTTTTCATATTTTTCTAAGAATGGTTTATACCTTAGTAAGATGTAGATTTACTGGAGTAATAGGAAGTTTTGTGAGATGGATGAATTTTAAACATGGAAAAATTTGGGCTTGGAATTTTATAAGAATGTGGTTTTTAAGCAAAAAGGATATGGAAAAAATTTGAGATTAAAGGCAAGAAAGTAGAAATAATCAGGAAAGATTTGACCAAATGTTTTGGCTTAAGATGTGAAAGACAATGTAGAATTATTTGGGTTTACCCAAAAGGATTTTGTTCCAACTATTGAATGTTTGGAGTTGAAGTAACCAATGATAGGAATATTTTTATATTTGACTTTGAGCTAATTATGAGATTAATATACAAGTTGATAGTAAGTTTTATATTCCCTTTAAGAAAGGTAAGACCACAACTGTATCTGCTGAAAATGCTCTAGTCTTATTGAGTATTAAACCAAAAAAGAATTAGATATTCCTAATAAATTTTTGAGACATATGAAAAGGAATTAGGATAGTAAACTTTATGGATTTATGCTTATGAAACTACTAGAATTTAAGGATTTAAGATCCTAAAAGTGTCAAAAATGCCCACATTAAGCAAGAAAATTGGAGAACTTGGTTTTTAAATACGGTAAGATTTTTGTCAAAAACAAACTGTGGTTTATCAAAGATATGGCTCATTATATTCATCCCCACAATAAGACAAGGAATGTAAAATTTTGTTGAATATGAATTGAGGGGGAGACACAAATTTGAGGAGCTATTTTTGATAATTTGAACTTTTAGAAAATAAAATAAGAAAAGTGTGAAAGAAGATCCCAAAGGAAAAGGAAAGTAATTTGTGAGACCTAAAAGAAATAGAAGAAGGATTATATACCAATGATAGGGGGAGATCTAAATTTTTTAGAAAAAGAAAAGCTAGAACAGTATCAGAAACTGAGTCATAAAGTGATTCAAAACCTGGTCAAATCAACCTTGGCAAACTTCTTTTGATCTTCTAGGTTTTAGTAATTAGATTTGGAAAAGATCTTACTAAAATCATTGAAGAAAGGTTTGGTAAACAGAAAACTCAAGGAAAGACCATCTTTTAACCAAAAAATTCAACTCATAAGTCCACAACTCATCATCAAGTACCTTTTGAGCCTTTTGAAAAATCGGGTTTAATAAGAGCGTCTTCTATCCTTGAGCTAACAACTACTATCACTCCCCAAAACCTTCTCTTGCATTAGTACCATATGTACCGATATCTATTCCTCTAAACATTCTTTTGGAATCTGTTCATACATTCTCATCAACCAATTAAGTCTTACCATGAAATATACATGCACACAAAATGCAGCTTATATGAAAACTAAGCCACAGAAGAAGATGTGATCCATTCACTTCTATTTTCTATAGCCGTGTCAGTGGTCCATTCAAATAATTTTTTTTCTTTCTTTTTTCATGTTAGTTAGTGTAAGCCCTAAAGCCAAAATCAAGTAACCGTAGGATTGAACTTAGAACCCAAGGTTTAAGGCGATCGGTTAAAGGATCCGATCAAAATCCAAATTAGAAACTATTGATAGGGAAAATTAGTAAAAATGACCCTGTAAACTTAAATTTAAGAAAGTAAGTAGTAAAATAGGAGACTATAAAATTTTCAAATTTTTAAGCATAATAACTGCTAATTACCGAAAAGGCGAAAAAATGTCATGAAATAACTAAGAAATTACTAGAGAAAATTATATGTGTACTAAAAATTTAGAATGACCAAATTAATAAATTTTGGAATGTTCACGTGTACCCACATGTATTTACGTGTAATAAAAATACCGTAATTGCTAAAATAGACCGAAAATTTAAATAAATAATTAAAGAAAAATACAAAATAATTATAAAAAAATCAGAAAAAAATCAGAAGGAGAGGGCTGCAACTGGATCAGGTCGTGACTGAAAAGAAAAAAAATTGGCCAATAAAAACGTGCCAAACTAAAAGCCTAAAATCAAGGGAAAATGGGCAAAAATCACATCAAATTAATGCACATTAATTACTATGTTTGCCCAAATAAATAAGGAAAAAATTCAAAGAAGACATTTGGACAGTTTGTAATCTGAGAAAAATTGAAACACAAGAAAAATCGAGAGAAATTCCAAAAAAAAACAAAAAAAGAAAACTGTGCAGATTAGCAAGGTGAACTGGAACCACCATCCACCACCACCTGGGACCGAACCACCACACCGCCACCCCGGACCGAACCCCCAAACCACCACCCACCCACCCTAGGAAACCAGCGTCTGGACTGGCCGACAGCCTTGGCCCGGGTTTTGGACGGCCAGAAATCCTTGAACCGGTTATCATTTACTCATCCCATTTTTATATAATTTTTGTAAAATTAGTTATTTTTGCCCAAAAAATTATGAAACTTTTTAAATCTGAGGTTTTATTGTATGTAGATTTAGGGAAAAATTTTGATTTAGTTTAATTATGTCTGGAAATAAAGGGTTCTTAAGAAATTGTTAAAAACCGAGCATGATTAAACCGGAAATTAAATAGGCTTAGAGATGTATTTGGGGCTCAAAATTTTTCTGTAGAACTCTCATATGATTTAGAATAGTGTTTATAAGCCTTTTTTTTTTTAAAAAAATTTTTCAAAATTTTTAATTTAAATTTTTTTAGCCCTAAAATGATGGTAAAATTGTGATTTGGGATTAATTGGGTAATTAGAATGTTAATTACTGATTTGGATCTTGATTAGATGATTAAGGAAGTTAATCTCTGCAGTGGAACCCTAATCCTAGCTTTTAGGTACTAATTATGGTTAATTAGGGAAATTGGTAAAGAATTATGAGAAATTAAAGGAATATGTGAAAATATAATTACTAAATTTAAAAAAATAAAGTTATTTAGATAATATTATAATTGAAATAAAAAAATAATAAATCAATTAATATTTAATTTTAAGTAAATATCTTAAAATGTAAGATTTTTACACCTCGGAAAAAATCCGATATCCCAATTAGGTTAGTGTGTACCGAATAGTTTAGAATAACCAAAATTACGACCAAAAAGGATATTTGATACCAGCATAAGGTGATTAATGTTACAATTGGATTCGAGCCTAATTACGACCTAGGAATTAAAACTAGAATCTATTTAGGAATCGAACCCCGAAATAAAATACAAGAATTATTAGTACGTTGTAGGTATACTGAGGAAAATGAGTTACCATTATAAATTAGAATAAGAATCCATAAAAATAAGTACAAAAGGACCTCTTGCATTATAGGACACCCAGAAACAAATCAGCTCGCAATTTGAGGATCGAGCGACCGAGCAAATTCAGGTAAGTTGGGTTTATTGCTTATTGTAATAGAGTACTATTTTGTAGTGCCGGAAACTTAGGCTTGTATATGCTTGTGATTGTAAGTATTTTCGCATGCGTGATGAAATCTAAAATTCGGGGCTGGAATTTGTGCTGTGGGTGATTTTGTGACTGATTGAATTGTTGTGGTCTTTTTTAACACCCAAACCCGGGAAAATTTAATCTTAGTCGACCGTAAAAAACCGAAAACGTCATGCATTGCAACCCTTTGGGGGATCATGGGAAACCTCCAACCAAATACCGACCCCTTCGAAAGGGGAATAGCGCAGGATTGCAAAATGGTCCCTTCTTCATCCTCAGTCGAACTAAGTGACAGGAGAGGAGGTCGCGGCGGGGGTGAAGTCAATGGTTCGAAAGGTAGTCGCGGGAGGAGCGAGTCTCCATTGCACAAGCCTGGGTTTGGTTGTGAGCTGCTGCATAACATGGAACTCCTAAAACCCGGATCGAGCGGGTGAAATTTCTCCGATTTCACAACGGGCCGGACTACGTTGGGCGATGACACTTGATTGTTGCATTGCATGAAAAATAATTGTTTGATAATCCTGTTTGTGCTTGTATGCATTCATGAGTCTCCAATTCAACTTACTGAGCTGTAGTTGCTCATACCCTTATAAGATCCTTTTGCGGGTTTTCTGTTTTTGTAATCCTTCGAGTACCATGCCGCCCTACAATTATCCAGAGGTTAGTCTTTTGACGCCAGGGGTGTGAGGATCAAGTTATTTAGCTTAATGTGTACCCAGACTGACCTTGTAGTTAAAGGATGAAAACTGTTAGTTTTTTCTGTAAATAGTAAACTGTAGTTATTATGTAAATCTCCTGGGAAGCTCTGTGGACTTACTTATATGATTATCTATGTTTAATATAATTTGAGTTACTCATCATATTTGTAGTATAATCATTAATCGAACTGTTTACTTCAAAGCGAGTGGTCGTCGACGCCTTGTGTAGATTATCTCTATGGTAAGAACTGTGAGCCATTTCTATCATAGAGTGGTTTCCCACGGCGGGACTGTTGCGACCCTCGCTACTCGGGGCGTAACAGTTCTCGGTTGGTATCAAAGCGAAGTTTTAGTAAACCGCTTTGAAGCTCATACCTTTAAAAAGAAATAGACATTATAGGAATGTTGAGAGTGGGTAATATTAGGTGGACGATAAAAGATTGTATAACATAAAAAACCCTTTAAAATCTTTAACATAGGAAAATATGACTTGGTTTAATTATAATTACAGGGTCGAAGGGGAGAATTAGTTCATAGTTGGATACGTTTTGGATGGAATGGAGAAGTATCTCCCATTGATTATAGGGTAAAAATTACAAGGGCATTGAGGGAAAACTAGCTGATTGGAATATATTTGGGACGTTGATGAGATCATCAAAAGTTCCATGATCAGATGTGCTATAGTTGGAAGGATGAGTGGGCATGGATGGAAATGAGCTTAGGCCCCCAGTATAAAGATACACTGCTATAGCCGCTTTGAGCAGAGATGGTTGGAGAAAGAGGGAATTATAACCCTGATGATCCCCTTTAAAGGGTATTTTCCTGCTGGGTTAGAGGATGGGAGACCATACCTTGCCAGTTTTTGCACACATCCCTGCTGATATCCCATACATTCCTAGACAGTACCCACCAGGGATCATTGATTGGTTTCCACAGTTTCCCGAGCTTGCTGGGGATGGTATAGAGATACCATTGAACTTTAGTCCTGAACCGAACCTAAATACCAGGACCACCTCCAGTTGAACCCCAAGAGGATGGAGTTCATATAGAGGAAGACCCTGAAGAAGAAGAAGATCCAGAAGAAGACCCTGAAGGGGAGCGGGAAAAAACGAGGATGAACCTGGTGTAGACCTCATGCTTTGCTCAGCAGGTGATTGCAGACACCGGAATAGCTGGAGTAGGAACGGTAATCCAGTTTGAGTCGGATGAATGATGAAGTACAGGAGTGATTGTGATTCCTGAACTCCAGAGATAATATATATAGACTCTGCATCAGAGAGTGAGCATGAGGACCATTCAGTTGGAGGCCAATGGATTATGATCCCTTTGATGAGGTAGCTGCTACGGATTCAGAGGAGGACTATTTAGTTGGATGACTGACATGTTTAGTGGGTAGATTTTTGGATATGATCCAGTAGCAATTTTGATGGATATGATGTATTTTAGGCCCTTTTTTGATGTATTTCGACTTTTGATGTATCTTTTTGACTTTGATGTACTTTTAGCTTCTGGATCAAGTTAGGTGTATGTTGTAATTAAGTTTGATGTAACCTTTTGTCTTGAACAGTTGTAAAGATCGAGTCTGTATAGATGATGTAAGTAATGATGTAATCGAGTTGTAAATTCGATGTATGTATTTGAAAGATTATCGAGTTGTATCTTTTGTTTTAAAGTTGTAATAGTGATGATGTAAGGGTTGAATGAAATAACAGTGAAAGTTAGATTTCTAAGTACGTTGACTCTAATACTATTGTCATTACTATTTGATATGAGTACATATTGCAAGCATTTATTTATTTAAAATATTCTCTAAACAAAAGTAGGGATAACTTATAGATAGATATGAATGCAGGACTATAAGTTAAACTAGTAATGATTATGGCTGAAGCGGGAAAACGGAAGTAATCAAGGAGGAACTGAAGGGAATCAAAACCCTCCACCACGAGCACCATCACCACCAAGGAAAAACATAGACAAGATTTACCTCCCCGCCTCCACAAGAAAATATGCCTATTGGGCAATACTTGCCAGTATGCATACGATGATGAGACAGCAAGGAATGTTGATTCAACATCTTATGACTGGTGGTAATGTGGGAAACAGAAGACCCCAAGAAGTTGAAAAACGAATAGAGCGACCTCAAGGGGTTAATAAACTTCCTGAGTTTTAAAAAAAGCCAACTGTTATTTTGAGGGGGAGATGGTAGGCCAGATGTGGCTGATGTTTGGGTTTTAGTCCAAGTTAAAACGATTTTTGGGAGGCTTTTAGAGTCCCGAATCCCAAAAGTTATCTTATGGTACATTCATGCTAAAGTTAGCTGCAAGAGTATGGTGGGACTCGAGAGCAAGACAATTTGGAAATAACATTTGATTGGCAACAATTTAAGGAGGAATTCAGGAAGGAGTATTTCCTTCATAGTATCCAAAATAGAATGGTGCGAGACCTATTTGAACTAAAGAAGGGGTATGAGTGTAACCCAGTATGAGACTGATTTCCCAACAGATTGTTAAAAATATGTACCTGGTTCATACCGAACAATAAGAGTTGAAGAAAGATTTATTCCTTACGGGATTGACCCCACAATGTGTTGCAAGCTGCTGGATTATGGTTTTACCACTTACAATGAATGTAGATAAAGCAAGGCAATTGGAAGATAACGTGTGAGGATGCAAGCAATGTGGAGTCAAAAGATTAATAGAGGTTATCGACTAGGACCATCATTTAAGAGATCATACCTGGTGCCTCTAATAGCAATTTCTGGACTGAAGAGAAGAGACCAGTAACTCTGGCTAGTAACCCAGCGCAGTCAATACCGAGTGTGAGTTTTATGACAAGGATGGAAATGTCAAATGCTGGAAGTGTGGTGCAAATCATTTTCCAAGAAAATTGTACTCAGCTAAAAGGGAAATGTTTTATATGTGGAATCCGAACCATGTGCTGAAGGCATGCCCTAAGATGAAATTGGTGAAGTGTAGTAAGTGCGGTAAAAGGGTCATTTCTCCAGATACTGTCCACAGTTTGTACAAGGAGCTAAGCGAACAGAAGGTTTTGATAACACCAAACTGCACCTGCTCGTATCTTTGCTTTGGAGGATATGGAAATTGAGGAAAATGAGGTTTTTTTTCGGATTTTATGGAAGAGTACTACCATGACAATGTTGAGGAGCCAGGGGAGTGGAAGAAGAAAATGATGAAGGACTTGTAACTGGTATGTACCAGACTATTTATTTTAAGAATAATTCTAAGTGTGAATTAAATTGAAATCTTTGCATTTTAAGATTTATGAATGTTAGTGTAGTTGGTAACCCATAGTAATATACATTCCAGGACATGTGCTGATAAATGGACAACCTGCTTTTGTGCTGTTTGATACCATGCATCACATTCCTTTGCAAGCCAGAAATTTGTACATGAACAAAAAAAATTAGTGTGGTTACTGTTAAGTAACTTATAAAGTTAGAATTTCCGACTGGGGAGAAAGTAACAACCCGAGAAGTAGTAGCAGATGGAAAATAAAAATTCCAAGAGAAAGAGTATCCTATAAGTCTTTTTGATATTACCTTTACAAGGTTACGATGTAATAGTGGGAATAGATTGGTTGTCTAAGAATAAAGCCATTATGGAGTGTAGGAAAAAAATTGTCGATCTTAATGATGGAGAAACATATTTAAAAGGAAAAGCCGGGGGAAAAGTAGGTTGAATATAATCAGTGATGGAGATATGTGAATGAACAATTTGAGACAAGAGTAAAGGAGGATGATTGGACATTTTGTTGGGTGTTTTGCTGTGGAACGCAGAGAAGGGAAATACCCAAGGTAGCAGACATACAGGTAGTGAATGAGTTTCAGATGTATTTCCGGAGGATTTACCAGGGTTAGCCCACCCCGAGAGTTGGATTTCAATGTAGAATTAATTCCTGGAACTGAACCTATTTCGAAAGCCCCATATCGGATGTCACCCCCTTTGAACTTTAGGAACTAAAGAAACAACTTCAGAGCTATTGGATAAAAAGTTTATTAGACCGAGTGTCTCACAGTGGGGAGCACCGGTATATTTGTGAAAAAGAAAGGATGGTACTATGAATTGTGTATAACATCGGGAGTTAAATAAAGTTACCATTAAGAATAGGTATCTGCTACCTTTGCATTGATGATTTGTTTGATCAACCCAAGGGTGCAACTGGTTTTTCTAGAATAGATTTGAAATCAGGATATCATCAGTTACGAGTTAAGCCGGAAGATGTGCATAAGACTGCATTTAGAATCGATATGGACATTATGAATTTTTGGTGATGCCATTTGGCTTAAACGAATGCTTTCCGGGGTGTATTTATGGACTTGAAGAATCGTATATATCAACCATATTTGGATAAGTTTGTTGTGGTTTTATTGATGATATCTTTATTTACTCAAAAACCAAGGAGGAGCATGCGGAACATTTACGATTGGCATTGCAAAAGTTGAGAGAGAATCAATTGTATGCCAAGTTAAGTAAATGTGAGTTTTGGTTGGATAGGATTGCTTTTTTAGGTCATATTATATCTGGTGAAGGAATCTCTGTAGACCCTGATAAAGTGAAAGCAGTAATGGACTGGAAGCAACCAAACCCCAGTGACTGAGATAAGGATTTTTTTGGGTAAAGGCTGGATAAATATCGACGGTTCATAAAGGATTTTTCCAAAATCGCCAAACCATTGACTCGATTAACCCCGAAGGATGTAAAGTTTGAATGGAGTGAAGAGTGTGAAATGAGTTTTCAGGAGTTGAAGAAACGACTGGTTACAGCACCAGTGTTAACATTACCTGATCCGGAAACCTATAATGTGTAAAAGTGATGCTTCAAAGAAATGGATTAGGTTGTGTATTGATGCAGGATAGAAAAGTTGTTGCATATCATCAAGACAAATTGAGGCCACATGAGAGGGAAATTACCCGACTCCCTGATTTAGAGTTAAACACTGTAGTGTTTGCCTTGAAAATTTGGAGACATTAAACTTTATTTGGGGAACGGTGCGAGATGTACACTGATCATAAAAAGTCTAAAATACTTCTTTAAACCCGAAGGAGTTGAATTTTTAAAGGGAAAGAAGGTGGGTTAGAACTGATTTAAAGGATTATGATCTGAATATAAATTATCACCCTGGAAAGGCCAATTTTTGGTGGCAGATGCATTAAGTCGAAAGAGTTATGAACAGTTGCTTTACTGTTAACACCCCCAATATGAATTAGTGCACCAATTTGAAAGGATGCAAATTGGGTTTTTATTAGTGTAAAACCTAATAGCCATTAATGAACTGGGGAAATTTCAACCTACTTTATTAGAGAGAATCAAGCAAAAGCAAGAGGAGGACAAGGTCTGGTGGAGATAAAAGAGAAATTAAGTAACGGGCAGGACCTGACTTTAAGGTGAATGAAAAAAGGTCTAATAAGTTTAGAGGAAGAATATGTGTACCACAAGATGCAGACTTAAAGAAGCAAATTTTGGATGAAGCACACATTACAGGTTATACTGTGCACTCCGGGAGGAAAAAAAAATGTACCAAGATCTAAAACTCATGTATTGGTGGAATGGGATGAAGAGGAAATGGCACAGTATGTATCGGAATGCCTTACATGCCAACAAGTCAAAAGCAAACACCAAAGACCGGGTGATTATTGCAACCTTTAGAAATACCACATGGAAATGGATCATATACCATGGATTTTGTAGTAGCCTTACCAAGGACTTAAGTTGGATACGATTCCCATTTGGGTATCGTGGATAGATTAACAAAGAGTGCACATTTCTTACCTTATCGGACTGGTGATTTTAATGGAAAAGCTGGCTAGACTGTATGTTCGAGAAATAATAAGACTACATGGTGTTCCTGAAGTATTGTTTCTGACCGAGATAGTCTGTTTGTATCCAAATTCCCGGGAAAGCTTACATAGAGCTTTGGGGACAAAGTTGCAGTTTGGTACAGCCTATCACCCACAAACGACGGGCAGTCCCGAGCGAACGATTCAAACTTTAAAAAGATATGCTACGAGCTTGTGTGTTGGATTTTGGAGGTGATTGGGATAAATACTTACCGTTGATAGAATTTGCCTACAATAATAGTTATCATGCAACGATACAGATGGCGCCGTATGAAGCACTAAAATGGAGGAAAAAGCAGATCCCCCACTGTATTGGGATCATGAAGAATATGCCATGATTGGACCAGACATGATCAATCAAACCCAGTGAAAGATTAGATTGTACGACAACGGATGAAGGAACTCAGACTGTTATAAAAGTTTGGGGTGATTTGAAGAGAAGACCCTTGTAATTTGAAATGGGTGATCATGTTTTCATTAAAATAAGCCCATTCAAAGGACTTAGACGGTTTGGTTCAAAGGAAAACTGAGCCCAAAAATACATTGGTCCATTTGAAATGTTAGAGAAGGTTGGGAATGTATCGTAAACCCAGTAGCTTTACCTCCAAGTCTATCAGGCTATCATAATGTATTCCATGTATCCATGTTAAGAAAATTCATTAAGAACTCGAATGCAATAGTGGAAATAGAGCCAGTGGAGTTAACGAGGAATTTTCAACTGGTGAGACAACCCATAAAGATCTTGGATAGCCGGGTTCAGAAGTTAAGGAACAGAGATATGGATACGTAAAGATTTAATGGAATGAAGGTCCAGACTTGGAGATGACTTTGGGGAAACCCAAAAACTGCGATGATGGAGCAGTATCCATGGCTTTTTCTGATTTCCAGGTTAGTAAAAGTATATAAGTTACTGTATTTAGTCAATTAAGTGTAAATTAGATGTACAGAAGTTTTGAGAACAAAACTTTTTTGAAGGGGGTGGGAATTGTAAGCCCTAAAGCCAAGCAAGTAACCGTAGGGTTGAACTTAGAACCCAAGGGTTTTGGGCAATCGGTTAAAGGATCCGATCAAATCCAAATTAGAAACTATTGATAGGAATATTAGTAAAATGACCCTAAAAATTAATTTAAGAAAGTAAGTAGTAAAATAGGAGACTATAAAATTTCAAATTTTAAGCATAATAACTGCTAATACCGAAAAGGCGAAAAGTGTCATGAAATAACTAAAAATTACTAGAGATAAATTATAGTGTTACTAAAAATTTTAGAATGACCAAATTAATATTTGGAATGTTCCCCGTGTACCCTACATGTATTTACGTGTAGATAAAAATACGCGTAATTGCTAAAATAGGACCGAAAAATTTAAATAAATAATTAAAGAAAAATACAAAATAATTATAAAAAAATCAGAAAAAAATCAAAGGGGAGTCTGCAACTGGATCAGGTCGTGACTGAAAAGAAAAAAAAATTGGCCAATAAAAACGTGCCAAACTAAAAGCCTAAAATCAAGGAAATGGGCAAAAATCACATCAAATTAATGCACATTTAATTACTATGTTTATCTATAAATAAGGAAAAAATTTACAGAAGACATTTGGGCAATTTGTAACTGAGAAAAATAAAACACAAGAAAAATCGAGAGAAATTCCAGAAAATAAAAAAAAAAAGAAAAACTGTGCAAATTAGCAAGGTGAACGGGAACTACCACCCACCACCACCTGGGGCCGAACCACCACCACCACCCTAAACCCCAGGACCAGCGTCTGGACCGGCCGACAGCCTTGGACCGGTTTTTTGGGCGGCCAGAAATCCTTGAACCGGGTTTGTCATTTACTCATCCCGATTTTTATATAATTTTGTAAAAATTTTTATTTTGCCCAAAAAATTATGAAACTTTGTTATTCTGAGGTTTTATTGTATGTAGATTTAGGGAAAAATATTGATTTAGTTTAATTATGTCTGGAAATAAAGGGTTCTTAAGAAATTGTTAAAAAACCGAGCATGATTAAACCGGAAATTAAATAGCTTAGGGATTATTTGGGGCTCAAAATTTTCTGTAGAACTCTCATATGATTTAGAACAGTGCATGAAGCCTTTTTTTTTAAAATTAATTTTCGAAAATTTTAAGTTAATTTTTAGCCTAAAATGATGGTAAAATTGGGTGATTTGGGGTTAATTAGGTAATTAGAATGTTAATTACTGATTTGGATCTTGATTAGATGATTAAGGGAAATTAATCTCTGCAGTGGAACCCTAATCCTAGCTTTTAGTACTAATTATGGTTAATTAGGGAAATTAGGTAAAGAATATGAAAATTAGAATATGTGAAAATATAAATTACTAAATTTTAAAAAAAAAAAGTTATTTAGATAATATTATAATTGAAATCATAAAAATAATAAATCGGAATTAATATTTAATTTTAAGTAAATATCTTAAATGTAAGATTTTTACACCTCGGGAATAAATCCGATATCCCAATTAGGGTTAGTGTGTACCGAATAGTTAGAATACCAAAATTACGACCCAATAGGAATTTGAATACCCGAGCATAAGGTGATTAATGTTTCATTGGGATTCGAGCCTAATTACGACCTAGGAATTAAAACTAGAATCTATTTAGGAACCGAACCCCGAAATAAAATACAACGAAATTATTAGTACGTTGTAGGGATACATGAGGAAAATGAGTTACATTATAAATTAGAATAAGAATCCATAAAAATAAGTACTAAAAGGACCTCTTTGCATTATAGACACCCAAAACAAATCAGCTCGCATTTGAGGATCGAGCGACCGAGCAAATTCAGGTAAGTTTGGGTTATTTCTTATTGTAATAGAGTACTAGTTTTGTAATGCTCGGAGACTTAGGGTTGTATAGCTTGTGATTGTAAGTAGTTTGCGCATGTGTGAGTATCTGAATTCGTGCGGAATTTGTGCTGTGGGTGATTTTGTGACTGATTGAATTGTTGTGGTCTTGTTTGAACACACCCTAAACCGGGAAATTTTAAACTTAGTCGACCGTAATAACCGAAAACGTCATGCATTGCAACCCGTTAGGGGATCATAGGACTCTCCAACCAAATACCGACCCCTTTGAAAGGGATAGCGCAGGATTGCAAAATGGGCCCTCTTCATCCTCAGTCGAACTAAGTGACAGGAAAGGGGGGTCGCGTGGGGGTGAAGTCAATGGTTTTGAAGGTAGTCGCGGGAGGAGCGAGGTCTCCATTGCACAAGCCTGGGTTTGGTTGTGAGCTGGGTGCATAACATGGAACTCCTCAACCCGATCGGGGCGGGTTGAAATTTCTCCGATTTCACAACGGACCGACTACGTTGTGCGATGACACTTGATTGTTTGCATTGCATGAAAATAATTGTTTGATAATCCTGTTTTGTGCTTGTATGCATTCATGAGTCTCCAATTCAACTTACTGAGCTGTAGTTGCTCATAAACCCTTATAGATCCTTTTGCAGGTTCTGATTTGTAATCTCTTCGAGTACCATGCCGCCCTACAATTATCCAGAGGGTTTGTCTTTTGACGCCAGGGTGTGAGGATCAAGTTATTTAGCTTAATGTGTAACCAGACTGACCTTGTAGTTAGAGGGTGAAGACTGTTAGTTTATTCTGTAAATTAGTAAACTGTAGTTATTATGTAATCTTCCTGGGAAGCTCTGTGGACTTACTTATATGATTATCTATGTTTAATAGTAATTTGAGTTTACTCATCATATTTTTAGTAAAAATCATTAATCGAACTGTTTACTTCAAAGCGAGTGTCATCGACGCCTTGTGTAGATTATCTCTATGGGAGGAACTGTGAGGCCAGTTTCTATCATAGAGTGGTTACACGGGGGGACGTTGCGACCTCGCGACTTTCGGGGGGTAACAGTTAGTTTTAATGTTAACTATTTACATAGGTTTTTATGTTTGATTAGAACTTTTGTACTCTGCTTTTGGTAGTTTCATTCAATAGATTTTTGGTTTCCTTTATGCATTTCATCTTTCATGTATTTTATGTTTAGGGGAAAATTGTATCTTCAAGATGATAAACAAAAAGGGGATAGTAAGACACATAAAAACATATTAAAGTTAGAAAGTTTAAAATCAATTTTTGTTTATGTTATTGTTATAGTGAATATGTTTTTGTTTGAAGTTTGTTATCATAAAAAAGGGAAGAATTGGAGTTTTTCCCTTTAAAATATTTTTATAATAACAAAAAGATACGAATGAACTTAACAAGCCTTTGAGCATGTAGGACGTCGTAAAGAAAAGAAGTGTTAAAAGGAAAACAAGTTTAAAATTTGTGTTTGTTAGAATGTGTCTCTATCAGAATGTGTGTCAGAAAGTAATCAATAAGAAAGCAAAACAGTATAGTTATTATATAGATTTAAGATCAACTGTTGTTCCTAAGTTATTTTTTGATTAATTTGAATAAATTAAGTTAAACAAATTTTGCAAGAAAGGCCTAGCTTTATCTTATTGAGTATATTAAAAAATATACCAATTTCGTTTTACTAAAAGGGTTAAGTCCTAGAGTTTTTTATTTTTTATTTTGTTTTTCTTTAAGAATGCCAAAAATTATTTTTTGAAAATTTGGTGGCTAAGGTTTAGTAATAAAAATTTATTATATATATAGAAGAAAATTTTCTGATAGCCTTGGCAAGATTGATCAAGTTTTAAATAAAAAAGGATTTGGTGTTTTAGGATTGAATTAAGTTCAAATAAAATTAAAATTTCTTTATAAGGTTTTTTTTGGACAAAGTTTGTTTAAAAAATTTTAACCCTTTTTAGTAAATCTTAACAATTTTCTCGAGTAAATTTGCAGCTTGTTTGTTGGAAATAATTCGGAACTCTAAGAATTTTTTTGAAGAAAGGGGTTGACTATTGTAGAAAAATTTAAAAACTAGTTTTTTTTTATGAAATTTTTTTACAACATCAAAATGGGGATATTAAAAAGAAACAAATGTGTCTAAGCTAGATGATAAAGTTATGATCAAGTGAGATTTTTTTTTAAAAAGACAGGTTGTATAAAGATTTATTTATATTTTTCTTTTCTTACCATAATTTTTAAATGCATTTTTCAATTTTTTTTTAATTTCCCCTAATTAAAGAGAATTAGAGCAAATTATTTAAAGCAGCAACTTTCAAAGACTCAAACTCAATAAAAAAAACAAACCCAAAATCTGTTTGTTTAATTTTCAAAATTTAAATGTTTTTGGGTTTTTTTTTTCTTCATAAAAAAACCAATTTATTTTAACAAATTTTTGAAAAAAAAAAAAATTTAAATTAAACCCTTTGTGGCCTTCATGGAGTTAACCTTATAGTTTTTTAGATGTTTTTTTTTTTTTTTTTGGTTCCCTTTGGCTTTACGTGAGCTTACTGTTTCTCGGAGATTTTGTAGATTATTTTTTCTATGTAGTAAGCCTTTTTTGTATGTTTTACAACCTATTAACTAATGAAATACCATTTAAACGGCTTATTTTTCTTTTTTCATTTTTTTGGAAAATTTTTTTTTATTATTTAATATTTAATATTTAAAAAAATAATTAACAATGCAATGCTAATGGGGCAATAAAGGGTGAAACATGTTTTCATTTATATATACCATGTCGCACCCGAAAAGGCAAAAGAAAGGGGAGAAGTGAATTTTTTAAAAAAAATGATATATTTTTTTCATTTAAAAATCACAAGGGACAATATATATATATTATAAATATTTTTTTTGGGCCCAAACTTGACAATAAAATTTTCTTTTTTAAAAAAAAAAAAAAAATGACCAAAAATGTTATAACTTTTACTATCTAGTACAGAAAAATATTATTATGTTCCTTAACTTCAAATAAAAGAAAATGTGAAAAAAGTGGATATAAAGGAGGACATTTGGCTAAAAAATGAAATAAAATATTAAAAATTTTAATATTGAAAATCTAACATAATTACAAAATAAAACTGCAACAAACCTAAACATGCATACGTAAATAAAAAAAAATTTATCACTATTTGTCCAGTAAAAAATATCAGTTTATTTTGCATTTAGAAAAAAAATCTTCTTCCTTTTTTTAAAAAAAATATTTCTATCTTTCTACCAAAAACTTTTAA
Source organism: Lumnitzera racemosa (assembly GCA_024138005.1). Taxonomy (NCBI): domain Eukaryota; kingdom Viridiplantae; phylum Streptophyta; class Magnoliopsida; order Myrtales; family Combretaceae; genus Lumnitzera; species Lumnitzera racemosa. The sequence goes on from JAMXBC010000221.1 coordinate 22,304, forward strand.
TTTTATTTAACTAAAAAATTTTAAATTTTAAACATAACTTTCAAGAACGGACATACGTCTTTCTGAAAACCCAGTTCTCTTAGTTATCAAATTTCGATAACGATTGTGATTTTTCATATATTTTTTATCTGTCTATAATGAATCTTGAGAGAAAATTTTTCCTCTTTTTTTTTTTGTGTTTTGATAATGTTTAAAAAAAACCTTTTAAAAAAATGTATGGGGCTTTTTTTCCCTCATGCAAATACTTATATTTCTGGTTTTATTGTCAAATATTTTAAAATTAACTTTTTTTATAATTTTTTTCAATTTCCCTTTTAAATTTAAAAAATTTCTTTTGTCTCACAAACATTAAAAGTTAATTCCAACAGACCAATAAAAAAAAAAGGTCTTTTCCTTTCACCGCTTTTTTTATAGAAGTACAAAAAGATCCCGGCCCAAAAAAAGAAAAAAATTTTTAAAAACCCCTTTTTTTCCTTTTTGTCCCCTTGACTTTTTTTTTTATTTTATTTTTAAAATTATTATACATTTAGTTACAAAACCATATATCAAAATGTTATACAATAACTGTATTCAAATTATATAAACATAAAAAAATTTTAAAAAAAAAAGGACTAAACTTTAAATATTATTTGAACTTAAATAAAAAGTTTAATTTACATCTAAATTTTAATATTTAAATTCGAACCAAATTAAAATTTTTGCTTTAAAATTTACTATTTACTTTATTTTTAACCATTAATTAAAGCGGGACACTGTTACATGTCAGATATTAATAAAAATATGAAAAGTTTCAATTGTAAAAAATTTTTTGTTAAAATTTGAGTAAAATTAATTTTCGACCATAGTTTAAAAGTTTTTAAAATTTTAAAAAAAAAAAAACAAATATGTAATATTGAAAAATGCAAAAAAATATTTTACCCTTACATTTTTAGTAAAGCAGCAGAAATCAATTTTTGGATGAAAAAATATTGAGGACAAAATACACAATGAAACAACCAATAACGAGTTTGGGTTTTTTTGATTTTTCCTACTGTTCATTTAGTCTATTTTAGATCCACATCCATGGGTCAAAAGAATCATTACAACTAAGTCTTTAACTTATATAAAGGGTTGTTTAAAAAAAAAAAAAAAGGAAAAAATCAATATTTACTGTTCTAACTTTAAATTTATTTACTTTTCCTTCAAACTATTATTAGGGGAAAAAATTCAACCAGTATGATTACTGTTAAAAACAAAAACCACCAAAAGTATTTACCATCGAGTGGAATAAAAACAAATAACATTCTAATTTAGATAAAATGAGGAAAAAACACTCAATTATTTTGCCTTATCAATCATCAGTCAGTCGTGTTTTTTGGAAAAAAAACATTAAGCCTAGTAATCGTTTCCAAGTTAGACTACTCACTTTTTATAATGCTATTTAATTTGCATCGTGATTTAAAAGTCCGACAACGTGTAAATTCTTTTTTTCAAAACCTGCATGACTGAAATAAAATTATTTTAATTTCAAGCAATTTATTGACGCCTTTTCCATGGTAATTCTAGAGAAATTCTATGTTTATTAATTAATAAAATCACAACTTTTTCCTTTTTTTCCACAGGAAGAAAGGCCAGAGACAAACCCCTTTTCTCTCATCTAATCTATTTGATCAATTTATTTCAAGATAAAGACAAAATGCATCGCAGTTCCACCAACATAAAACATACATCATAAACATACATACATATAATATATATATATATAAAATATTGTATCATATAAACCAAAAAAGTTCAATGCTCGATAAGGCAACTGGTTGAAATCATGAAACCATAAACAGGTTCCCATTACCATTTGCAACCAGCCCTGGGAGGTGAAAAGAGAGAGAGAGAGAGGAGAGAGAAAAAAGAAACCACGAAAGTAAAAACCCCGGTTGCAAGAAAACTGTTTTTCCCAACAGTTAACCTGTTTTCATAATCCTGGGGATGATGATTGGCTTTAGCGTCTGGATACCACAGGGAAAATTAATTAGCACTACTATATATACCATATGGGTCTTCACATCCCTTCACAACAAAAAGATTTATGTTCTATTAAAAGTTCAAGCAAAGGAGGGTTAATCTTACTGAGGCAAGCACTTGTGGGAAAGTCATTCGTTGCAATATGCTTCCTAATTTGTTTGATCGTTTCATATGAGGAGTCATTAGTAGGGGGTTCCCTTTGTACATTTTTTATGGGAAAGGAAAATTGATAAATGTTAAATTTGAATGAAATGGGGGCAGGGGAAGCGGAAAAACCACTTGAAATCGAAGAAGTGGGGGTGCCCCCCCGGGGCTATGGAGGTTGAGTGAAAATCCCTACACTGCTTTTTGCCACACTGATGTCTACTTTGGGGAAAGCTAAGGTACATTGCTTTCTTTGTCTTACTAGCTAGCTTTTTTGGCTTTAAAACACTTTGGTGCCTTTGAAGGTTAAGGCTGGATCTATGAGATTTAACGAAATTGTTTTAAATCGTTTTACAGGGGCGACACCTCCTTCCCCCGCATTTGGTCATAAGCGCGGGGTATGATAATCTATTATATTTGTTGGGAACTGCAATCGCTTGGATTCATAAAATAAATCGGTGGGGTTCGCTTTTTTGTTTTAAATTTTAGCATCCTTGATTTGTATTACGGGGGTTTTTTGAATGTTGGTAGGTGTCACGGACGAAACCCGGCGATCATTGTTTTTCCGATTCACAGGGGGGAAAAGGACGCAACATTGTAAATCAGAGGAGGAAACATTGCGATCTCCTCCGGATTAACACAGACAGGGGAGAAATGCCAAAAATAGGGCAAATAAAGGGGTTTTCGATCAATGGCAAACCCGATTTTTATTTTGTTGGAACTCCCCCTTTTAGGAATACCGGGGGTTCATGGGGGTTGTCTTAAGTCAACCCCTGCTGCTCCACTGGTAAAGTTTGCATTTGCAGTTGGGTATCCTACAGGTTGGAATGAAGTTTTTTAAAGATCATTAAAGGGGATAAAAGATCATCTTCGTTCAAAAATATGCAATCAATTCCTTGCTCTGCCTTTTTTCTCTATTAAGTCTCGGTCCCACCTTAAATGTTGCAAAGCCCCCAAAAGGTTCGACGTTGTGTTTTTGGACTGGACTGTGGGCCTTTGTGAGTTTTTTACCTATATTTTTTAACTTGAAGAATTTACGCATTTTGGGGGGGGTAGGGGGTGTTTCTGCCCCCAAAAAAATTTTCTTTCCATATTTTTAATGTGGGCCGCGAAGGTGCACAAAATTGCGGGAGCTAAGGATTATTGGGTTGACTTAACGCAACTTTTCATCAAGGCAGCACATTTTCACCTCGAAAAATTTTGAACACTGACTGCACCACCCCGTAAATGCTTCTTCTGGGTTTTTGCCACTCAAATGAATGAATTAAAAAAGAAGCTTTACTTGCAAGCCTATTAATTTTAATTAGCCCGTTCTTAACGAGTGTATTTTTGTCTAAAAAAAAAAATTTTCTGCTATCTGGCCTTTTCCCTTTTCGTTTTTTCCTTCAATAAAACGAAAAGAAATTTGGTTGCACTGAATTCGTGAACCCAAGAGACCATGACAAGCCGGAAGGGGTGAGTTCTTTGTGGACCCCCTTTAAAAAAGATGTATTTACATAGCCCGTTCTGCTTTTTAACCTTGCATTTTCATCTTCGGGTTATGCTGAAATGCCGATGGGGGAGTCGATCGCAGTGTAGAGTGTCCCGGGAAAAGTTAAACGCCATGATTTCAGCCTTGAATGTGTCCATGTGTAACAACTTCCCTAACCCAAACCCTAAATCTTTTTAATTCAAATATAATATTCCAATGCTGATTTTGGGGATGTCTACAAGGGTTAGGGGTCGGGGGATGGGGTCGCCGTGCTTGGGGAGTGCCGAACAAAGATAAAAGCCTTTAAAAACATCCAATGAACTTCCTCAACGAGGGACACTCAAGGGTACTTTTTTTGGCAACTAAAACCCCGTACCGACCTTCCCAAATCGTTGAATGTACAGAACAAGGGAATTTAAAATAAATTAACCCAAAAACCCTTAAAAAGCCCACTGCTGATTATTTTAACTCAAAAAAAATGCTGACTGGTCTTAAAATATTTTGGGGCAATGGCAGGTTGAGCTGGGGGAAATTTTATTTCCAGAAAATTAGTCTCTCCGACATCAACAAGCCCGACTACCTTTTTCAAAGGGGGGAAGTCTCGGGGCATCACCGAATGGATGCATAAGGAGCAAAAATGATAGCGAAGTTTCTCCTTATGAACAAAAAAAAGCGTGCTCGTCTCACGTTGTCGAATACTTTTTTGTCTGCAGGAAATTTCCCCTTTTTCTGTGTTTTACTTTTTTCTTTCTCTCTCTCTCTTTTTTTTTTTTTTTTTTTCTTTTGGGGGTTTCCTTTTATTGATGATTAAGCCAAAATACATAAACCACTGTATTTGAAATTTGATTTTCAGTTAAATTTAACCCCTCCACAATGTCTTCAGAATACACCCTACTTGTGGGGGGTATCCCACCTCCACTTAAAATTCAGCCATTGAATTTTTTTTATTGGTGCCCTTCAATGGGGAAACAGGAAGGGGAATTAATCTTTCGTTGTTTAACTTTAAACTGGACAAGAAAAAAAATACAAAAATTTAAAAAAATGGTTAAAAGAAACCTTAAACTGCCATTCTGAACCCCATTTTTTTTTCCCTTTGAAAGGTTGTCCTTGTAAGAAAACCTTTCCAAATTGGGGATCATTCGCTCTGCAATGAAACTCATTTGAAGATGTTAAATTGATTTTAAATTGGATCAAGGCATTATGACAGAATAATTACTCCAATTCTTGATGTTTAGAAGATGCCAAAACTTTTTTTTTTTTTTTTTTTTTTCAATCAGAGAAATTCAAAACCGAAAATTTTTAAAAGGAATACTAATGAAATGGAAAACAAAGATAATACTATTATTAATTTTAACGGTTTCGATGAAAAAACTCAAAATCTCTTTTATCGTATCGCGTTTTTTTGGCATTCGATTTTTTTTTTCAATTTTAGTCTTAGCCAATGTAACTGAAATCTGAATCCCTTTCCAGAGAACTTTCCCAAAAAGAACTTTCCACCATTCTCTTTGAATTGAAAATCCATCTGTTTGTCTAAGCGCACAGAAAAAAGAAAGAAAACATTATGATAAAAGGTTTTCCCAACAAACTAACTGAGCAAAGCTTTCCTGCATCTTAACTGGTTAAAAAAAAAAAAAAAAATTTGCTGCTAACCCAAGTAAAAATACCCTAAATACTAAATATACATTAAATATGCACATAGACCCCAAGAAATCCTACCACCCGGGAAATTATTCATTCATTACAATTGGAATAATAGTCTCGACTTCTGCTATCAATAAAAACAAATTAAAATTATATAAAGAAAAACTAAATAATAATAAAAAGAAAAAAAAAAAAGAAACTTTTATTGGCTTCAGCTAGTATAGCAGCGGTTTCCGGAACTTTAATTGTGGGTCAAAGGTTCAGAACCTGTCTAACTACCACCATAAAAAAAAAAAAAAAAAGAGCTATCCCATTCCTAAGACAAAAAAGGGGAAAAATTCTCTAAGAAGCAAGCAAATACTACAAGTTAAATTTAAAAATGTTCTTGAAAAAACATCAGCATAATTTCAAAGGGAAAATCCATTGTTTAGTCATTTTGAAAAGCTAGACAACCCAAAAAGGATCGAGGTTTAACAGTCTCTGCATCTTCATAGACAAAGAAAAAAGATTTTCGGGAACTAAAAACGTTTACCCCAGCGGGTGCCGGGCGGGGTTTACATAAAACATCAAAGTACAATGTGGGTCCGTGTACGTTATGTTTATTTAGTTAATTTTGAAAGTTCGTTTTTTAATTTAGTTTTTTTTATTCCTGCGCATGTTAGTACCACTTGCCTCATTTCTTTGTATAAAAACATTTTTCCCATAACAGAATAAACAACTCCTATTTTACACATCAGAAACTCTCGGGATTCAATCTTTCTTTGACTTCCCTGTGATTTTTTTCTGTTCCTAGCTGAAAATCTTCACATGAATCAGAGCTGGTTTTTTTTTTCAAACTTACTTTTTTGCTAAAATTTCTTTTTCCAAATTGTTGATTCTGTTTTTAGGGGATTCCTTTTCCCCGAAACAAAATGAATTTGAAAGTATATACCCCTACAGCATCCACTTGTCTTTTCCCGATTAGATAATCCCGGATCATTTTTGCTAGCTTTATATTCAAGTGACGAGAATGCCTGAAAGAAAGTTTTTTAAGGGTTAAACACATATAGCCCCCAAATTTATTATATAATATGAATTTGAAATTACATGATTATCCTTATTTATTAACTAAATACCGTCACTTTCCCCCCAATTGGAGGTATATAATAGTCCTAACTTCTTACTATATAATTCACTCAAACCCCAAAGATGACTTAATAAGTAGGTCAAAAGTTGGTCTTTTTATCTCGCATAAGATTTTCAATTTCCCTTGGCCCCAACAATTTTTCACAAATAAAAAACGTCAATATCAATGAGCTTTTTTTATTCAGAAAACCCTGGATTTAACGCTATGTAAAAAGTACTTGATCTTTGCTTAAAATTTTCATTTTTTTGTGATTGGGAAACTTAATTTGTCTAGTAATGTTCAAACTACAATAATTCAAAAGTTGTTGAATATTGCTTATAAAAAATTCTACACTTAATCTTACTATATAGTCTACTTCTTATTTTTCCTAAGACAAGATACCACCAAAAAACACAAAATATTAGTCAACTCCTACCAATGGTGACCGCCCCAAAGCATTTGTAATCTAATAACAACACGGCCCTATCCTTATACAAAATACCTTGATTGGAGCTCCTTTAAGATAAGTAAAATACAAATCACAAAACCCTCCAATGACAATCGGGGGAGGGTCATTAATTGCCTCACTCATTTACTACAAATGATATACATGACATGTCATAGGGAGATAAGACCTTGCTTTGATCGAACAACTTTTAATTCTAAGGAAAAATTTTAATTTACCCCCCGTCCTTCGTTGAAATTTTTTTTTGTAAAAATCGTTTAGTTTTTCAAAGCCCTTTTGGGGTTTTCTCTTAAATCACAAAAACATCAACACATCAGCCAAAATAACTTCTTATGTTATATTATTGATAAAAAATAGAATATCTAAATTACACTTGAAGGAACAAATTCAATCACAACTGAATTAAATTTGCCCAAAAAAAAATACGAGAATTATTTAAGCCCATATAGAGATTTTCTTTAGGGACAACAAACCCATCTTCACCAAACAACAAAACCATTGGGGTTGTTCCTATTACCTCTTTTCAAGACATTTTGGAGAAAGGGCTTTTTTTTTCTATGACTATTTGATCCAATGGCCAATGATGATAGCAGAAGTGAGTTAGCAAAGGGATCCTAGGGTAGCTTACTTTTTTACAACAAAAACTTCATATCAGCTTTTAAAGTGAGGGAACCTTGGGATGATGGCAAAGTAAAGATTCTCTTAAAGGGATAGTAATTTTAAAAGAACTTTGGAAATAGGGAATGAATCATGTGAAGGGGGAAAAAGGAAATATAGAGGAATATGGCTTATAAAGATTGTTTTTAAATAACAAAAGATGCAGAAAAATATTGTAGAATAAAAAAAAAAAACACATTTGGGTAAACAAACCTTATGACTTTTTACGAGAAAACAAGATACCCCTTTGGGTTTCGGGGAAAACCAAAGGGTAATAAAACTAATTGATGTAGGACAACTTATTGTCCTTAAGATAGTTGAGGGTGAACATAAGTAACCAAAACACTAAGGCAAAGGAGAGTGTTTGATAAAGGAAAGAAGTGCAATGAACCTTAATTAGAGGCATTTTATTGATGAAAAAAAAAGTAATGAAAAAACCCAAAACCTAAAATTTTTTGCACTTCATTTAAATCAATAACTTCTAGCAATTTAAATGAGATGCCCATTCTTACACTCATGACTCCATTTTATGGTAGAGAAAAAAGCACTGAAGCTTGAAAATAATACCATGCTTTTGAAAATATGATTTATAGACTGCATTCCTTTGTTTTATCTGTAAAAAAAAAAAAAAACCCGAATAGGGGAATTTAAACAAATTTTTGGTTTACAATGAAATTACAAAACAATAAAACAAATTAAACTATTTTTCATTAAACATAACCATGTCATTCTTAAATAATCATCAAAAAATTTTAAAAAAAGTATCTAAAATTAAAAACAAATTGACGCGCGCAAGCCCCCATACTTTAGAATAAACAAAATGAAATGAAGCAGTTGCTTACTTTTTAATCTCAAACAAAATGAAATACGATGTTGTTTGCCTACGAAATGATTGCATTGAAACAAAGATAAATTTAAACAAAGACAAAAAACCAAAAAATTTTCAATGATGGATGCAAAGTGGCAATGCATCCCCCATAAATCTGTGTAGAAACTGAAAAACAATAGTGTGGTGTTAAATCCAAAAGTTAGCCTATAAACCCATGCCCCCCACTAATCATCTTCTTTTGTTTTTAAATCCTGTTTGCAAAGAAAAAGGAAAGAAAGGGAATATTGAAAGAAGATGTGAGTTTATTGAAAATTGAAAATTAAAATTAAGGTATTATAAGACAATTAAAGGGGAAATGAGAAAGGCAAAGTAAACCAATCCCATAACAAGAAGTGGTTTATTAGCAAGAGGACATTTGTAAAGTGGGAAAGGGAGTAAAATGTAAAAAAATTTACTACCTAAAATATGTCTGGCGCTAGAACAACTACCCAAGGGTTTTGGAGAAGCTTAAAAGAAAAAAATTGGGTTACTTGATTGGATTTGGATAAGGTTCAAGAAGAAATAGATGACTGTGAAAATATTTTTAAATTTTAGGGTCTAATGTATTCTTCATGTGTAAAATAATGGTAGTACTTAGGTTCATTACTATAGACATTGAATTAGGCATGGCATCCATTAATCTAAAATAAATAAGTAGGTGTAAGGTACTAGACTGAATAAAAAAAACCATAAGAGGGTTTCCAGTAAATTCCCAAGATTTCTTGGTATGACCAAAATGTCGATGTGAAAAGAAAGGAGTTCCATGGTTTTTGGCCCCTTTTACTTGTACAGCCACCCCTTTACTAAAAGTCCCCTATACCCATTTTAGGGTTTGACTAACAAGAGTTGAATTTTCAATAGTAATTAAGTATGATGTAGATTGTGCAAAATGACTAAGGAAAAATAAACTTTACAGAGATGGAAGCTCCAATGAAAAAAAACCCTAAGTTTTCCCTTTGATTTAATTTTAGTTTAAGCCCATAAGAAGTTTAACAACACTATAAGGTGACCGTTCATCCCCTTCATATCATTAAAAGAGGTATTAATTATTGTTTTCCTCTAGACACTTTTCAACCTCTCCGAGTATTTAGAAAAAAAATTTCATGTCCTTACTGCAATTGAAAAAAAATTAACGAAAACATCATCCCTTTGTATGTCTTTTAAAGGGCATACAAAATATAAGATAGTCCCAAACTTTTTTTAAAGTATAAACTTTTACAAAAAGAAATATTTGGGGTTTTTCCATCGTTTTCCATAATAACAAAAAGATATTTGATCAATTTGATCCCAATCAGCATTTTTACATCAGTTTCCTTAGGGGGTGAATCATTGGGAATTTTAAAATGTCCCCTTTACCATGGAAAAAAGCTCAAACCATACAGGCTCATTTAAAAAAATTCTTATCATTCAAATTTAAAGGAGGGAAGACCTGACAAAAGTAATAGTGTAATTAAAACTTTACTCCACAAAATTGACTCATCAATTTCTTTCCAAACAAGGAAATATGACAACAAATAATAAACTTATAGCCATAAACTACCTATTAAAACTTTTGTAACCATAACATACCCAAATGATTTTGTATCCCTTGAAACAGGGGTTTAATTTTTGGTGAACTTAGTTGTTAGTTTTATGTCAGGATAAAATAAATTTCAAGGGTATAGTGTTTATGGTTGGGGTTCAAAACGTTCAAAGGGAGTGTAGTAGCTATATGTATATTTAAGGCTTCAAAACAGCATGGTTATAACGTTGTTGTGGCCAATGTTACATTTGATTTGACAAAGGGTGGCGATCTATGGAAAATGGAAATTGGGTTTTTATTATGAGGGGTGGCTGATCTTTGGTGGTTGCCGAGGGTTTTGTTGGTGATGGGTAGAGTTTTGTAACTAAAGAGGGGTTTCATTTGAAGAGTCTTTTTTTAATTGGGAAAAAGGGAGATAAAGGGGTGGCTTGTGGTTTTTTTTTAATGATGGTGTTTTTGTATTTTTAAGGGGTTTGATTGAGGTGGTTTGGGTGGTTGCCACGAGTTAGCTTTGGGGCAGTAGGGTAGTCAACTTTTAAAAAATTGCGATTATACACAGCAATTCATGGTTTAAAATTTTTATGAGGTTATTCCGAGTTAATTATATATAAAATCATTTCTTTAAAAAAAACTTATTTTTTAATAATTTTATATATAAACTTAAAAAAATTTATTTTTTTTGACCAAGTTACCAATTCTAAATATCGATTTTTAAGACTAAAAAATAAAAAAATACAAGTAAGCTTTTACAATATATCAACTATTAGTTTACATCTTTTTTTTCCTTTCCTATTTTAATTTTTTTTTTTTTTCTCTCTCTCGTAATCCTCTTTTTATATTCAAAACCTTTATCCAAGTTTTAGCTCTTGAAAAAAATTTAAAAGGGAAAAAATAATACTTCTTTTATAAATACCCCGATTTTTTAAAATGAATTGAAATTTTTAAATTTCCCCTTTAATTTTTACCTTTTTTAAAAAAAAAAATAAAAGAAGTTTACTTTCGACTTTATTTTTTCCCCCCATACATGTTAAATTATTATTTTTTAAGAATTTTTTTACAAAAAAATAACTTAATTTTTTTTTTTTTACATTAATTTTTAAATTTTGAATTAATACTATAATAAAGCATAGTTTTTTAAAAATTTTTCATGTTTTAGAACTTAGTTTCTATGTTTCAATTTCACGTTTTGATTTTTCCATCCTCTCTCAATTTTAGGTAAATCACGAGTTTGACGATCTTAATGGTAGTGTGGCGGCTATTCAAAAGGGGGAGCCCCTTTTGGGTTTTGGAGTGGTGATTGTTTCTTTTTACCCTGATAAAATGACTAGAGAAGTGTATTAAGGTTAATCATATCCTACAAAACACTATTTTTTTTATATAATATGAATTTAAAATTACAAATTTCCTTTAAACCCCATTATACAAAAAAATCTAACAACTGGGTCTGACTTCCTAGGTTGGAGTAGACGATTAAAATGGTCTTAACTAAATCAAGCAAGATTCATAGATGGTAATTATCCTAACTTGAAAATAATGCAACAATTGCAAAAGATGGTTAAAGGGACAATTAAGATCTACTATTGGATTCTTAATTCAAGATAAAGAAATTTTTCGAAAGCTTCCCATATGCAAATCTTCTAAGAAATTATGGATGATTTGTTTTTTATTGGTTTAGGGAAAAAAAAGGATCCTTTACTTTTTCAATTGTGGCACAAGTTTTATTGTAAACAAGGGAATCCTAGTGTTTTAAAGGTTTTTATAATTGGGGTTAAAAAATTTTTGGATGGGTTGAATAGTTGTAGCATGCTGAATGATTTGTAACGGGGCACTTGTGATTTAGTTGGGAAAATTTAGTGACAAAATAATAAAAACAAGTTATGCAATTTATAATAAGTTTTAATGATCTTCAAAAAAAGTAAGGAAACCGTGTTTCATTGGAGCCTCTTCCCACCCTATAAAGTATATTTTTGTTCATTAAAAAGAAAAGCAAAAAAG
>JAMXBC010000222.1:0-34152 GCA_024138005.1 Lumnitzera racemosa
GGGCACTCTATGCCGCGCCTGCATGCAATGACAAGCAAGGCCACAACGACTCAGGCACGCACGGACCATTTTCGCACTCATTTCCTTCCCTATGTGCTGTCTGTGTGGGCAGCATCCCTGTCGTGCATCGTTATAGTGGAAGGACGGGACCGCCAGCCGGTGAGCCTTGGCCTGATACTGTACTTTTCCCTTCTGAGAACTTACCAATGCGTACAAGTTTGGCGCCGAACGGAAAGACGGTTAGACGGCGCTGGGTGCTCAGCAGGCGACCTTGCGGTCCCCAAGAGGCGGCGCCATCGTCAGGAGAAGCAAAATGAACTCTTGACAGGGATACGCATTCGGCAAACTGGACATTTCAGGTAGCAGTTTGCAGTTTACAGTATAGTATGAGTACAGCAGTGCACCTCACGCCTTCTGTCCGTCATGCGCCCGGCGCAGGCGGCGGCCCGGCAGCCGCGCCGCCGCGTCCGCCACGACCACCACGTCCACGGTGCTCACCGCCCCTGCGTCCGCCTGGGCCGCCGCGCCCGCGGTGCTCGCCGCCGTGAGACCCGCGCCCGCCGCGCTCAGGGCGTTCGCCTCGTTCAGCACGCTCAGGACGGTCAGGACGATCAGGGCGATCGGCACGGTCTGGACGATCGGAACGATCAGCACGGTCGCCGCCACGCCCACCGCGGCCCCGTCCGCCGCGCCCGCCGCGTCCACGGTGCTCGCCCCGCGCGCTCGGATGACCGTGGTGTTGCACCGGCTTGAAGCCGTCGCCGTTGGCAGCGCCCGTGTCGTCGGCCCAGTTGGTCGTTGAGGAGGGTGCTGCGGCGGCAGCGGGCGTCTCCACCTCGGCCGCGTCACGTGGGACCACCGTATTGCCATCCATCGTGGGCTCGGCTGGTGGCGGCGCCGCGGCGCTGTTGGCAAGCCCGTCCTGCGTCGTGCCCTGCACCGCGCCGTGTCGTTCACAGCGGCTGCGTCTGAGGACAGGGCTGCGTCGTTGAGCTCCGTCAAGCCGGCGTGTGCAATCGTTGGGTCGCTTCCAGTGGGTTCAGTTGCAGTGATAGTGTCGATAGGAGCATCGCCGGAAGCCAGATCGACAGGGCCGGCGAGCTGCGAGAGCTGCTTGACTACGGCGTATGGCACCGCGAGCGGGACGCCGTCGGTGGAGATGACCGGGTCCGCGGAGCCGAGGATGAGGCTCTCCATCGCGTCGACAGCCAGCTTGTCGCCGCCGTAAAAGTAAGAAAGCACGCTCTCGAACGCACGCGACTCGGCGCTGTCCTCGGGCTCGTCCATGCGGCGCTGCGCTGCCGTCTTCAAGAACTGGGACAGCACGAGCAGGTGCCCGCGCAAGGCGGCGCTGGACGAGGCGGAATCGGCGGCGGCGGCCTCAGCTGCTGCTTTCGAGGCCGCGGCGGCGGCGCGCGCGTTGGAAGCCTGCAGCTCGGCCAGCTGCAGCTCAAAGGCGGCCTGCTGCTTGGTGGACACGGCCGCGACGCGTTCCTGGACCTCGTCCTCGAACTTGCGGAACTGCGCCAGCTGCTGCTCGTACTGGGCCAGCTGCGCCTGCAGTGCCGGCTTCTTCAGCGCCTGTGCCTTTTGATCCAGGTTGATCTTGCGCGTCGTCACCAGGTCGTCCAGCGTCAGGTCCGGGTGCTCGCTGATAATTGCATCCACCTTCGCCGTAGCCGTCTATTCTTTTGTTAGTCTTGTTGTTCGAGTTGTCGGAACCAGGACCCACAATCTTCTTGGTGACATTGCGAATGTTCCTGCACGCGGACAGTCAGCACTATTCAAGATGGAGAGCCGCGCTGGTGGACGCACCGGAGGAGCTCTTTGACGTAGCTGCTCTCGGACGTGTCTGAGGCTGCGTGAGCCTCGTCGACGCCGTTTTGCACCGGCACTTCGGTCGCCATTGCGTGCGGATATCGAGCGTCCACCGTGTGCAGCTCTTTTGTGTGCTCTGTGGGCAGCTGTGTGCTGAGCGAACACTCTGGTGCGTGCGCGCGTCTCGTCGCCGGTGAGGAGTAGGTAATTCGAGAGACAGGCAGAAGCTCGACGGTGCTGTCTGAGAGTGCGCTCGAGATGGCAGAGATGCAGTCCGGACAGGCGGCGAGGATCAATGGCGGAAAGGGAGAAAAACAGAAGCTCTTCTTGCAGAGTAATGGCACGAGATCACGGCCCTGATGCGTGCAGCAAACGGCTGCACGCGCGCGTCCGGGGTAAGCATCCCTCGCCGTGACGCAGTCCTGCTGTTCGACAGCAGCACATTCTGGACTACTTTACAGGCAGGGCGCGAAGAGTTGATCCACAACAGCATGTCCATGTGACGGTGATCTCCATTGAACCGAGCAATGACTGCGAGAGAACGCAAAGGGGTCAGCGCTCGAGCTCGACGATATTGTCGGCGCCCTTGCGGATCGAGCGGCGCGAGGGGCTCGAGTCTGCGGCATCGGCAGTATCGCCGCGGTAGGCCTTGGTGGCGAGCAGGTCCTCGGTGCCCTGCGCGGTCGCGTTGATGCTCTCGAGCGACTTGCCGCGCGTCTCGGTGATGAAGAAGCTGCCGGCGCAGATGAGGACGTTCATCAGGCCCCAGAACAGGAACGTCGCCCAGCCCTGTCTTTTTGTTAGCGGTGTTCTCCTCCACAGAGATTAGGAGATGACTGACGATATCGGCGACCATGTAGGGCGTGACGAGGGTGTAGACAAAGGCAAAGAGCCACTGCGAGGCGACGCCAACAGCCACGCCGACCTCGCGCAGCCGCGTGGGAAAGATCTCGGACACGTACGGCCAGGGTAGCGCGCCCCAGCTCATGTTGTAGATGATGACAAACAGGTAGATCATTGCGATCGTGCCGATGCCCGCGCCCGTCACGCGCGGGTCGTTGCCCGGCGGCGGCGGGTGCGTCTTGCGCAGCGCCGCCGCGATGATCTGGCACGCCGCCATGCCTTTCTTCGAGTCAGTCTTCGTTTAACGGTTAGGGAGGGAGCTGAACAGACCGGCGGCGCCGGCGATGAGGGCGGTGCGGCGGTTGACGCGTTCGGCGAGTACAAAGACAAAGAAGCCACAGGCGGCGACTTTGACGGCTCCAAAGATGGCCGACAGCAGCAGCGCGCGCGTGTTATTCTTGCCGACAATCAGCGAAAAGTACGTCGGCGCGTAATATGCAAATGCCGTCGCGCCCGTCGACTGCTGCGCCAGGAAGACGAGGAACGCCACCAGCAGCAGCTTTGAGCTGCGCCACTCCAGCAAGACTGTTCTCAGTGTCAGTTGCCGCTGTCGGATGCTCTTCGGGTCAACGGGGATGCCCACCACGCGGTGAGAGGGACGAGGTCTCTTGAACCTCGAGCTGCACGCCGGCGCGGATCTCGTCCATCTCGGCACGCACGGCCGGGCCATCGCTCGCGCGCATCCAGCGCAGGCTCTCCCACGCCTCCTCGTGCCGCCCGTGCGCCGTCAGCCAGCGCGTGCTCTCCTTCAACGTCAACACGCCGAGACACAAGATCCCTGCCGGCAGGATCTGCAGCCCGACAGGGATCTGCCACTGTCGGGACTCAGTAGCGCGGATGTCCTTCTGACACCGTAGTTGACCCAGTAAGAGGTGAAGATGCCGATCGTGTAGAACAGCTGGAAGAAGCAGCCGACCTGGCCGCGCATCTGCTTCGGTGCCATCTCCGAGTTGAACATGGGTACAATCACGGTCGCCGCTCCGAGTCCCAGCCCGGCCACGACACGGCCGACCAGAAACGCCGCCAGCGAGTGCGTCGGCACCGTCTCGATCAGCGCCCCGATGCAGAACACAAACGCGCTGATCGACAGCGGCCACCGCCGCCCGAACCGCCGCGTCAGCGGCCACACCACAAAGCAGCCCACAAACGCGCCCGCCTGCTGCAGTGACACCACCAGCGACGTGTTCCGCGTCCCTTCAGTCTTTCCAAACCGAAAGTCCTTTTCAAAGATCGGAAACGTCACCACCCCGCCCACAATCCCGCTGTCGTATCCGAAGAGGAACCCCCCTAGGCACACAATCGTCGCAAGCCAGTACGCCCGCAGGCTGTCTCCCTGTCAGCAATCGTCCTGAGCACGCGACCGTGATTAGGCCACGCCTGACGAGGCCACCCCGCCCGACGGGCATGCAGCTCTGGCTCTCTTGAAGAGCCGTGCGTGTGGGTTGGCCACCTCGCCCGACGGGCCTCCGGCGGCCAGCTTCCAGCTGGACCGGCTGCTTTCTCCTCCAGGCGTGGCAGTGAGTTGAGCGGTACCGTCCATGGGAGGCACACAGCGATCCAACTGGACGGGCTGCTCCGGCGTCGCCCCGAGTGCCGACAAAGCCGCTGCATTCATAGGAAACCGGCGGACCGTCCAGCGGAATTGGCTCTCCTTTCTCTCTGCACAACGTCGGGTGAAGCGGTCCTGCCGGTGAAGAAAAGAAAGCGGTCCAGCTGCAAGCTGGCCGCCGAGGCCCGTCGGGCGAAATAGCCTGCTCCGGCGGACCGAGCGTTACAACATGCAGAGGAGAGGGTGACTCACTTGCCCAGGCGGGTGCGGCCATCGCGGGACTCGAACATCTTGAATGCCGGAGCGGTGTCTCTGCGGTGATGGAGAGTAGAAGCGCCGGCATGTACGCCGGACTAAGTACTCAGGCGGCAGGGCGAGGAGAGGACAGGGTATGCGGCGCAGCAGGGCGAGGCTGGATACGGCGCGCACGCGCGCGGTCGCACGCAATGGGCAAACGAAGACGGCCAGCGCCCCCGGGATTGCGTGATCGCGAGTCGCGCGCGTCGTCTGCCCGCCGCGGCCTGCCGGGGGCCAGCGGAGGCTTTGGTGGCGCCGCACGTGGCGCCATTGGCCTGCCGCCGGTGCCGATTGCACCTTGTGCGCGCGTGCTCAGTTGGGAAGAGGAGGAGGGGCTGCTCGTTTGTCTCGAGCCGCCGTGGGTCTCGCTCTCCCTCTGCCGGCCACCCTTGACAGACTGACGACCGCAGCTGGGAAGATAGAGAAGATGGCGGGCAAGCGACCAAACTTTTTGATTTGCGTCGCCGACGACCTGGGCGTGAGTCTTATCATGATTAAGCGCGAACGCCACCCGTGGCACGTGCCTCGACGGCGGCAGAGGATGTCGTGAAGAAGATGGGCTGACAGGGAGCAGTTCTCGGATGTGGGCTGCTTTGGTGGAGAGATCAGGACGCCCAACATCGACAAGCTGGCCAAGGATGGGCTGCGGTTCACCGACTTCCACGCGGCAGCGGCGTGCTCGCCGACGCGGGCCATGATCATGACCGGGACCGACCACCACATCGCCGGGCTCGGCAACCTGATCGAGTGGACCAACAAGAGCGGCCAGAACGGGCCCAAGGGTGGCCACTTTGACACGGCGCCGCAGCGCGGCATGCCCGGGTACGAGGGCTACCTGAACGAGCGCGTCGTGGCCGTGTCCGAGGTGCTGCAGGACGCCGGCTACCTGACTCTAATGAGCGGCAAGTGGCACCTGGGCCTGACCGAGGACAAAGCGCCGCACAAGCGCGGGTTTGAGCGGTCGTTTGCCCACCTGCCCGCGTGCTCAAATCACTATGCGTACGAGCCGCAGCTGCAGAAGCCCGACGAGACGCCCGAGTTCATGGAGATGAGCTTCATCGCGCTGCACCGCGAGGACGGCAAATATGTGCCCAAGCTGCCAGACGGTGGTACTCTTCCAACGGCTACGGCGACAAGATGGTCGACTATCTCAAGCAGCGGCACGATTCTGGGGATGAGCGGCCCTTCTTTGGGTATCTGCCATTCACGGCGCCGCACTGGCCGCTGCAGGCGCCGCAGGAGGTCATCCGCAAGTACCACGGCGTCTACGATGACGGCCCGGATGTGCTTCGTCAAAGACGTCTGGAGCGGCTGAAGGAACTGGGCATGGTCGCGCAGGACGTGGAGCCGCACCCGGTCGTCGCGGACGAGGTTAAGGAGTGGGCCGACTCTCCGCCGACGAGAAGAAGCGTTCGTGCCGCGCGATGGAGTGCTTCGCGGCCATGGTCGAGATGATCGACGTCAACGTCGGCAAGGTCGTCGACTACCTCGAGTCGATCGACGAACTAGACAACACCTTTGTCTGCTTCATGTCGGACAACGGCGCCGAGGGGGCCGCGTACGAGGCGTATCCGATCGTGCAGGGCTCGATGCTACAGCACCTGCAAAAGTACTACGACAACAGTCTCGACAACCTCGGCAACGGCGACTCGTTCATCTGGTACGGCCCGCGCTGGGCCCAGGCCGCGACTGCACCCTCGCGCCTGTACAAGGCCTACACCACCGAGGGCGGCGTGCGCGTCCCCTTTGTCGCCCGCTGGCCCGCCGGCCGCCCGCCTCAACACCGGCATCACCGACCAGTTCGCCACCGTCATGGACCTGGCCCCGACCATCTTGGACATGGCCGGCGTCACGCATCCGGCGCCTTCCTACAAGGGCAGAGAGATCGTGCCGATGCGCGGGCTCTCGATGCTCCCCTTTGCCCAGGGCAAATCAGACCGCATCCACCCGGAAGACTTTATCCAGGGCTGGGAGACGTGCGGCCGCGCGGCGCTGCGCAAGGGCGACTGGAAGATCGTCTTCATCCCCAAGCCCAAGGGCCCCGAGCGCTGGCAGCTGTACAACCTGCGCGCCGACCCGGGCGAGGTCACCGACCTCTCCGCCGACCCCGCCCAGGCCGACCGCATGAAGGAGCTGCTCCGCCTCTGGGACCAGTACGTCCTCGAGACCGGCGTCGTGCCCCTCGCCCCCGAGCTCGGCCACTTCCTCGAGGCCACCGAGGCCCAGATGCATGAGAACATCTGGGTCCAGTGGGACTACTGGAAAGACGGCGCCCGCGACGATCCCGCCGCCTTCATGCGCGACCCGCCCCGCTACCAGCGCACCATCTCCCAGTTTTGATCTGTCCGTGGGATCGCGACGACCGAGCTGGGATCGTCTCGCGCCAACGAGCCTCCGGCGGCCAGCTTCCAGCTGGACCGGCTGTCTTTCTTCACCCGTAACAACGACTCGGTTCAAGGGAGGCCAAGACAGCCGGTCCAGCTGGAAGTTGGCCGCCGGAGGCCCGTTGGCGGGAGGCGCTTTGTTATATCAAGCCTCTCTCGTTACAGATAGATGTATAGCCAGACAATGTACGGCATGCTCGATCTCGCACAGGTGGGTCGCCGAGGAGCGTGGCCGCGATCAGACCAGACTGCAGATCCGGGGAAGGGCGAGCGAGTGACGACAGCCTGCGATCTTGACTCACTCTTTGCATCTTTCAACTCTTCCGCCTTGTACAATCCTGACGATCGAGTCGAGCGGACGAGGTCAGCGACGCGTGCCGCAGCCGCCTAGACAAGGATCTCGACGAACGCACACGATCAACGAACATGGCCGAGGGGCGGCCGTCGACGCCACCGCGGACGCGGGCGGCGGGTGGCGCGAGCGTGCACCGGTCGCCGGTGACGCCGGAGCAGGTGCGGCGGATGGAAGAGCAGCGGCTGCGGGCCAAGGCGCTGCGCGCACAGCAGCAGCAGCAACAAGCCGGGCAGAAGCGGCCGCACGAGGCGCTGCAGTCAGACACGGCGCCGCGACCAGCGACGTCTGCAGCGCAGCCGTCACTACGAGATGCGCGCAACACACTGGCCGCAGGCGACGCCGAGCGCCGGCCGCACGACGAGATCCAGCCGGCGCGCAAGTTCACCAAATACGTCGAGTACGACTTCAGCAAGATGACGGACACCAAGGGCGGCTTCCTGACGGCGGAGGACGACCCGCACAACCGGGCGCTGCGGGCGGGCGAGGCGGCCGCGGCAGCGGAGGGCGGCACGCGGCCGGCACACATGAGTCTGGCAGAATGGGAGCGACACCAGCTCTTGCGCAAACTGCAGAAGGCGCGCGCGGGGCCGTACGAGCCCGGGCTGAGCGTCGTCTCGCGCGGCGCAGCAGCCTGCCGCGAGTGCGGCTCCGCCGAGATCGACTGGCAGTGGGAGACAGTCTACGGCGTGCGCGTGTGCGGCGGCTGCAAGGAGCGGCTGCCGGACAAGTACTCGCAGCTGACCAAGACGGAGGCCAAGCAGGACTACCTGCTGACGGACCCGGAGCTGAACGACCGGGAGCTGTTCCCGCGGCTGGAGAAGCCGAACCCGCACAAGGCAACCTACTCGAACATGCAGCTGTACCTGCGCTGCCAGCTGGAGGAGTACGCGTTCAGCGACAAGAAGTGGGGCAGCCAGCAGCGGCTCGACGAGGAGTACGAGAAGCGCGTGCGCGACAAGAAGACCAAGAAGGACCAGAAGTTCAAGGCGAAGCTGCTCGACCTGAAGAAGCGCACGCGGGTGGATGCGTTCAAGCGCGCGCGCGAGGGCGGCGACGCCCAGTTCGGCGACAGGATCACCGGCCGGGGCAGGGAGGCGCACGAGCACGACTGGGGCCGCGCGGTGCAGAAGCCCGACGGCAGCACCGTCAAGACCTGCGTCGAGTGCGGCATGGAGGTCGAGGAGTTCGAGTTCTGAGTCCAACTTCTATAGTTGATTCCCGGCAGCGACGGAGTTGGAAGGACGTCTTTCGAGATTCTAGCTACGTTGAAAACGCGACTGTGCCGTCGATGAACGAGTGAGGAACGAGGACGAGGCTACTCCTCCTTGACGCCGCCGCGGCCGGCCTTCTCGGCGGCCTCTATGCTGGCGCGGTCCGTCTTGGAGTCGCCCGTCTGGCCGGACATGGCCGCCATCAGGCCGCCGCCGGCCTTGAACGGGCGCTTGAGCTCGCCGACCGCGGGCGTGCCGAACAGGTGGATCTTGGCGATCGGCGTCTCGAACGCGCCCTTGAGCGGCAGCACCGACTGCAGCAGCAGCGGGTTCGTGTACTTCATGTACAGGTCTTCTCTGCCGTTAGTCTCGAGAAATCACTGAGAAGGCAAAAGAACCCACGCATAAAGGCCATCATGGCAATGCCCGTCATCTGGCCCTTGATGGCCGACTGCACCTGGCTGAGGTCGTACTCCTTGACCGTCGTCTGCGCTGTTTGTGAGCTTCTGCCTCGACCGTGGTGGAGAAAAAGGCGCGTACCGTCACGAGCTTCTCGTCCTCCTGCGAGCCCATCGGCGGCGGCGTCACGTACTTGAGCGTCGTCATGTCTGCCCTTCCTGTCAGCCGTTGTTCGCAGAGAGCAGGCCAGACGACGCACCGTTCTTGGCCTTGATCTTGTTCTGGATGAACAGGTTGATGCCAAAGATGAGCAGGTTCGACAGCACGTAGAGCGCGCGCACGCCGTTCAGCACGAGCGGGTCGTCAAACGGGATCCTTCGGGCTCTGTCAGCTCGTGTGTCGCCGTTGTGCTGTTACAGTCCTCACTTCTTGGGCGCCTGCCAGAAGAACAGCATGATCAGGAGGTTGGTGATCTGCCCACGCCGCCGTCAGTCTCTCCCATCTCTTTTCTGCAGACGGCGCACGCACCTGGGGGTTGAGGCCGGCCATTGCTGCGGTTGGCTCTGTCGCTGTTCGGTGTCGGTTGGTTCTTGAAAGATCGCGTGCGGTCTGTCGCGACGTTTCTGCGCAGATCGGTGGACAGGAGAAAAAGCGACCTCGGCGATGGTTGCAGGATCGGACAGTCTCGCAGACTATGTAAAGAGAGCCTCCCTTCAAACTTCACCGAGAGACAGAGAGAGAGAAAGAGAGAGCAAGCCGACGACGTTTTCAGACGGCCAGTGGCGCCTTGTCCGCCGGCACGGCTGCTGCACCCTTGCGCCGCGCCACGTAGCCTGTCTGGACCGCGCTTCTAAGCGCTTCCAGAGCCTGCCCTGTAACGCGCCGCCCCTCTTCCGCTACGGTGCGCCGTCCGCGCCACGGTGCACTGCATTGAGTTGCTGTACGGCAGGCTGCACGTACAATGGCGGACGCTGTGGCGCATGCTCCTTATCGGGCGCCGTTGGCCTTGTCTGAAGAGCAAAGACCGTCACGCGGCATTGTTGTATGTGACCTCGTTGAAAGCCGGTGCGCAAGCCTACAAGACGAGGAGGACATCAGAGATAAAGGAGACGAGGTTGTCGTTCATCTCATTAAAAGATCGACCGCTGTGCGGGTGCTATACAGGAAGCATCGCCTGGCAGAGATGAGTACAAGGGCGGCTGAAAGAGCCTTTGAGCACCGACAAGACGCGCCGCCATGATGAGCCGAAAGGAAATGTCTGTCTGAAGAGTGGTCAAGCTAGACGCAGTCAGCAGATGTCCGCAGCGCATGAAAGTAAAGACGCACCCTGCAGGCCGCCGACGCAGAGCACAGCCGTGAGGGCAACGGCCACGGCGACCGTCGTGCCGGGTCGAGCCAGCCGCCGCAGCAGCAGCATGGGTTCCACACGCGGCGCTGCTTGCGCGGCCGCCGCCCGCTGTATGAGCGGTGGCCGTCGTCGCCCCACTCCTCGTCGCGCGAGACGAGCGTGACGCCGGATCGGCCGTGCTGTCGCGAGGCGCCCTTGCCGTCGCGTGGCAGAGCAGCACTCGACGAGCTCGGCTTGTCGTGCACGGGTAGACTCGGCTTCCCCTGCACCGACGAGCTCGCCTTTCCATCAACGAATGGTCCTTGGCTCCTGGCGGCGGACGGACTCGACTTGGAATCGACGGGCTGACCAGATTGGCTGACGTGTTGTCTGCTGTCACGCTCATCCGCGTCCTCATCGTCTTCATTGTCGTTGATCACATGACGCTTACCGTCGCGCGCCTCCCGCGGCCGCAGCGGTGGCGAGTACGCAACCGCGTCTTCCAAGTCTCTCTCAACGATAGGGCCGTCTGTGAACCGCTGCGGCGACGGCGCCCGCGACGACGTCGGCGTCTCGGACGTGTACCGCGCGAGCGTGTCGGCAATGGGCTGCGCGCGCCGCCCGCCCTGCTCACGCCCCGCCACCGACGGCGACGACGAGCCTGCAGCCTCCGAGTAGGGCGGCGGCGGCGCCTCCTCGTCTGCTGCTCCCCTGCTGTCCTTGGCGAGAGACATTGTCCTTGTGCACCAGAAACCAGAGACGACTGTGCGGGGACGAGTGCGCCAGGGCCGGCGCGCCGCGTGGGTCGGCCGGCTTAAAAGTCGCCTGCGTGCGGAGACGCCGAAATGCGGCTGCCTGGAGACGGCGCGGCCGAGAGAGCCTTGCGCTCAGCCGCATCCCGTTTCAACCAGCCTCTTTTGTCCATCATACTGCACATCCCTGTACTGTACATTCTCAAAGATTTAGAGACCGAATGGGCACGTAAAGGTAAAACGAAACGCTGGACGCATGAATAGATAGACAGAAAGACTACCAGTCGTCGAGAGGCCGGATGCGAAGGTGCAGGCCGCCCTTGGGCTTGGTGGTGATGACGCCGGCCAGCACCGGCTCCTCGTGCGTGTCGAGGGCCATCTCAAACTTGCCAATCAGCCCGGCGACGGCGCAGCGCAGTTCCGCTTTGGCAAAGTCGCGGCCAATACAGGAGCGCGGCCCGTGCAGAAAGGTGATCTCGGCAAAGTTTGTCGTCGTGCCGCCGTGCTTGTTGGGCCGCCGCGTCCCGTCCTCGGCCTCGTCGATCCACCGCTCCGGCACGATCATGTCCGCGTCCGCGCCCCAGAAGCGCGGATGCCGGTTGATGGCGTACGGGACAACGAGGATGTTGGACCCGCTCGGGATGCGCGTGCCCGCCACGAGCGTATCGCGCGTCGCCTCCCGCACCGTCATCGGCACCGTCGGGTACAGCCGCAACGTCTCCTCGCACACCCCGTGCAGGTACGGCATGCTCTCCAGCTGGTCGTGCGTGACGTGCGTCCCCGACGACGCCACCACCGACCGGATCTCCGCGCGCAGCTTCTGCTGCACCTGCGGGTACTTTGCGCACAGGTAGCACGCCCACGTTAGCGCATTCGCCGTCGTCTCGTGCTTTCAGGATTGTCAGCTTTGCTGTGACTCCCAGTTCGTCGAACGCTGAACGTCGAACGTTGAATGATAGACTTACACCGGCGGCGAGAAAGGTAAGCATCTGGTCGATGAGCAGCTCGTCGTTGAACTCGCCCGTCTGCATGATGCGGCTCAGGATGTCGACGTCGCTCAGCTGCAGCTTATCGCTCAGCAGCTCTGCTTTCTTCTCTGCAACAATCTCGCGCGCGGTACTCCGCAAAAAGTTGTTGATCCGGTCCAGGTCGCGGTTGACGCGCAGCGGGAGGCGGCGCAGGAAAACGTTCGTCAAAGACCCAGTGCATGCCGAGGAAGATCAGCCCGTCCAGCCGCGGCTCGAGCAGCTCGATGAACGCCTGCGCAATCGGGTTGTCTTTGTTCTGCAGCGACCGAAAATCCCGGCCCATCGCTGTAGGCCCGATGATGTCGAGCGTCAGCCGGCTGGCCCACTCGTTGAGCTCCACGCGGCCGAAGCCATCGCCGCCGACCGGGTGCGCGCGCGCGTCCGCGGCCAGGCAGTCGAGCAGCTCGCCCGTCTTGTCCCACATCAGGCCGTACAGCTCCCGGATACGCCGGATGTGGAAAGCCGGCGTGAGCGCCTTGCGCTGGCGCGCGTGCTCGGGCCCCTCGGCCAGGATCAAGCCAAAGCCGAGCACGCGCGACAGGAAGCCGCGCAGGCCGCTGGACTTTTCAAAGTCGTCCGCGCGCGTGTTCATCACGTCCCGCAGCGCATCCGGCCCGGCCAGGACCAGGTCCGGGACGTTGAACGGCCCGTCGCAGCGGATGATCTCTGCGTCGGGGAACCGCCGCATCCACTCGAGCGGCGTCTTGCCGCGCGGGCTCTCCAGCAGCACCTCTGCCACCCGTCGTTCCTGCCTCCCGTCAGCCGCTTTGAGATGAACACACTGAGAAGGGCTGGACGGACATGAACGCGCGGGAGGTCCTTGAGCGGGCTCCGGAAGTACTGGTAGATGTAGATCTGGTCAAAGGCACCGACGCCGAGCGCCGTCGCCGCGCCGACGAGATAACGGTACGTCAACAGCCATTGCGGGCTGCTCGCCGGCAGCACCAGCGGCAGCAGCTGCGCGATCACCACCGCGCCGA
This sequence comes from Lumnitzera racemosa, assembly GCA_024138005.1. Classification (NCBI taxonomy): domain Eukaryota; kingdom Viridiplantae; phylum Streptophyta; class Magnoliopsida; order Myrtales; family Combretaceae; genus Lumnitzera; species Lumnitzera racemosa. Next base: position 13,004 of record JAMXBC010000222.1, read on the forward strand.
CGCCGACGCGCAGCAGAAAGTAGATGACGATCAGGTCGTAGTTCATTTCGGCGGCGGCAAAGGACACGTCTGCTGCTCGTGGGCCCGTCGCCCGCCGCGGATCTCCGCCGCATGATATAGGTGCATGCGGCTCAGAATCTGGCTGCCTAGCGGCCGGATCGCTGTTCGCAGTGCTGCTCGCTGGTGGTCGTGCCTGATCTCAAGCCCGCGCGCTAGCATCTCTCCGCTTCTGCCCCTGCTGTCTCCGGTGGCTGCACCCTTTCACGCACGCCCCTCTCTCCGTCTTTCCGCGGCGCCGGTTATAAGATCTGAGCATGCGACGCAGATCTCCTTTGCCCCTGGCTCGACGGTCGTGAAACAGACGCGCCAGCGCATCAGGCGCCATTCGCGCATGCGCGCGCTTCTGGCCGCGCTTGGCCCCGCTAGGCTGCGACAGCAATGGACAGGCGCGCTTGCAGGCGGCGCAGCATCATCAAGTTTCAATGCGACGATCTCTCATCTTCCAATCGCGACCCATCAAATCTGGTTCAGTCTGGCCGACCTCCAGCGACCAGGTGCCATTTCAGCCGGCGGTCGCTGCCTCAGGCCTCCAAACGGTGCGGCCACGGCGTCTGCCTCGGCGCCTGCTGCGCCTGCTGCGCTTGCTGCGCTTGCTGCGCATGTTGCGATTGCCGAACGCAAGCCGGCTAGCTCCTTGAAAGAGATAAAAGGCGGCCGCAATCATGTCGTCGGAAGACACTCTCCTTCGGCATGCCATCAGCCCGGCAGGTGCGCATCGACTCGACAAACGGACCAAGTCTTCTGCCCGCACTGGCACCATTCGCTGTCCACTGTGCGGCTCAGCAGGAACGCCGTCAAGCACCACACGCGCTGTCCGTACCTCCTCCGCGACTACGGCAGCCCGCCCCGGCGAGAACGCACGGCATCTGAGCTACCTCTGCCGCCACCGGAACAGCTCAGGCGCTTTGCAAGCCACGGCGGACCTGATTTGAGAGATCTCCGGGGCTTTCCGGAGCCGATCCAGGTCCACACGTCCGAAATGAGCAGTTCTAGCGGGCGCGGCCGCGGTCGCGGTCGCGCGGGCGGCAGCGCAGGCCGGTCCTCTGTCCCGGTCCACGTCCAGATCGCGAGGAAGGGGTTCGTCCAGGCATCAAACATCGGCTACCCGCACGAGTAGTACGAGCGGTGCCTACGACGCCAACTTCGAGCAGCATCTATCCGCCAGCGGCATTCACATGCCTGACGCTCAACTTGCTGGGGGCACATGGCCGCCAAAGCCCGACAACTTCGTGGAGTTGGCGCGGATGCTGGCTAGGCCTCGCGAGGAGCTTTCGCCGGCTCGCTTCCGCGAAGAAGATTACGAGCGAGTGGTGGACATAATGCGGCGCGTCGCAACCGGCGAAGTCGATATGATGGTCGGCGTGGTCCCGCTGATCGAAGGCCGAGCTCCACCTGATCGGTGTATCTCACGGGACATTCACTTTGTCAACTTGAGCTCCATGATGAATACCGGCAACCCCTACAAGCCAAAGCCCGATCTCTACCACGGCGTCTACCGCTCAGAAATACATGCAGACGTTTTGGAACTGCTCAGCGCGCAGATTGTGCCCTCCACCGGCCAGGGCCGCCCCGTTGCACCCAACTTCTTTTTCGAAGCCAAGAGCGACCATGGCAATCTCGCAGTGGCAACCAGACAAGCCTGCGCTGCAGGCGCTGTCGGCGCTCGAGCAATGCACAGCTTACAAAACTTTCACCAGTCGCCGCCTGCGTACGACAACAACGCCTACACCCTGTCGGCCGTGTTGTGCGGGGGCACACTCACATTCCACGTCCATCACGTTAGACAGCCGGGCGGCCGGAACTCGAGTCCTCAGTTCTACATGCACCAGATTGGCGCATATGCGCTCAGAGGTGGCAGAGACGCATTTGCCATGGCCCTGACCGCGTACCGGAACGCCGCAGACTGGGCGCAGTCACGGCGAGCCGCCTTTATCAGGCACGCGAACGGGGTCGCCAACGCCGCTCCCACAGCGGGTCTTTCGACGCCACGCGGGACCCGCTCGTACGCGTCCGACTCGTCGCCTGACGAGCTCGCGCTCGACGAGTTGCATGTCAGCAGCCGTCGCAACAAGAAGCCTCGCGCTGGTACACCGCAGCGCCGGTGAGTGCTGGCCGTCCATTTACGTCTGCGATGGTCTTTCAATGCCTTTGCGAGGCTGCCTCCGTACCCATCACCCGGCGAGCCCGCGTAGATGACAGAAACACTGGTGATAAATGCAAGAAGAAGCAATGCATTGATACCTTTTGCCGCCTATGCACGCTTGCTATCGATTGACATCCGCAAGCAGTCTGATCGCGGTGAGCGCTCGCACTCGGTCAAGCTGATCGAACACGTTGATGCACCACACGATTCGATACGTATTCTTGACCGGGCGAGCGCGCGCTCGTCAATGTGGACGTGTGCAATCGGTACAACAACGACGACGCGCTGGCACACCCAGCCACCGGTGAGCGCTGGCACGCGATTCGAGCCGACGGTACTTCTCCAACACTGCGCCGGCTTTCCTCTACGCGACCGTCCGGTGAGCGCGCGCTGCTCAAGTCGTACGCGAGTGGACATCATCAGCAGAAGACCTGCGACGCCGCGCCACGCTGCAGTAAGCGCCCGGACTGTGTTGCCTCCAACACCGCTTCATGCTGCTCCGGTGAGCGCGCGCTGATCAATCTGGATGCAAGCAGACACCGTGAACAGAAACACTGCGTCGGTGCGCCGGGCTGCAGTGAGCGCCCGAACTGTAATGCGGTCAGTAGAACATCCTTTCGACATCTGTGCAGTTCCGTCCGTATTGCTGGTGTGAGCGCGCGCTGTCCGACTTCGACGTACGCGGACGTCCCGACCTAAGCTCTGCCTTGATAAATTATTGCAGCGGTGAGCACTTGCAGTCAAGAAGCCCCTGCAACGGAAAACACAGCTGTGCTCGCGATGTGAGTGCAGCAGCAGTCGCTTATGCAGCACTCACCGTGAATATGTCATGCGCTTGATGAGACCACGATGAAGCATGTCCACGCAGCGCTCACCGCGAGCAAATTTCGCTGCGACAAAGACTTCTGGACGCAATCGCGCTCATCATAATTACGTAAATACGTGCACCGCGATGTCCTCACGGACGGGCTGTAATGAGTTGTCTGTCGTCGTGTTCTAGTCGGTGGACCGCAACGAGAGCCGAGACACAATCCTGTTGGTCATCGCGGAGGCCACGCATGTACGTTGTATTCTTGAAGCGCGAACGCGGGCGCCGCGCAAACGTGGAGGGGTCACATGCTGCACATGTCTGCGAGTAGCAGGAGGTCCGTGAGCTTGAGACGGCGCGACAGTAATCCGTGTCCAGCTGCTTTAGACTTAAATTTGATGGATGGAAGTTCAAAGATGTGAATGCAGAAAGCCTGGCTACCAGTTGTGACGGCGCGCACAACTCTACGAGGCAGTCACAGAACATGGTTTGCCATAATCACGCAAAGTCTCACAGTGCTTGCGCGAAGCGCGGCGTCTGCAATCGTAAAGGCTTGGGCAGAGAGCGCCCCGCACGGCGACACGGACCCGACGATCTTGAGGGTGGCAACTCCACTCATCCCCCGTCATGGCAGACAACCAGCTGCAATTCTTTATCTGACAATACTCAAGACGCTTGCTTTTTGATGCCGACGATGCCGATGCTGCGCATGAATAGTAAGACGACGGCGACGCCGCCAATGGAGCAGCCGAAAGACCAGTAGTTGGCGGCGCGGTAGCCGTCAAGGAGCGCCTGTTTGGACGATGATTGCGCTGTGCTGTCCTGCACTGACAGTTGAATTGCGGTTCCAACCGCGAGCGCAAGCGACCGCCCCATCTGACCCATGGTGTTGACAATGCGCCACCGACCGCCTGATCCTCGGGAGGCAGTTGCTGGATCGTGTACAGCGTGACGCACGGGTAGACGGTGTCGATGCCGTACACGCAGAGACACAGCGCCTCGAAGGACCATGCCCAATAAGTAGTGTGCGGCGGGATTGGGACTGCAAATAACAGACACGCGATCCCAGTAGACAGGCAGCCGATGCTGAGAATCCAAGTTCCGGGAATGCGCGACAGGAGTTGCGACGAAAGCAGCGCAGTCAGCAATCCAACGACGCCGGTCGGGATGAATCGCACAGTCGTCTCAATGACCGACAGCCCCAGATACTCCTGAAAGAAGTACGTCGCGAAGAACAGAAAAGTGTTGAAAGCGGCCGAGGAATAAAAGCGGCGACGACTTGCGCGGCCGCCAGCTTGGTGTTGCGGAAGATGGACAGCCTCAACAGGGGCTGCATCTTGCTGCCACGCTCTAAGTACAGCTGCCATGCGACAAAACGCGCCAATGAGCGGCACAGAAAGCACGATGAGTACGATGACCCAGGCTGTGCCCCAGCCAACCTGATTGCCCCAGGTCAAGCCGAGCAGCAGCGACAGCAGGCCGAGCGTGACGAGCGCGCCGCCGGTCCAGTCGACGATGCGATTGATCGGGACGCCGGTCGCGCGCGGCTTGTGCGGCGGGATGAAGAAGTAGCCGCCCGCGAAGACGCCAGCCGCGATGAAGGCGTGCACCCAAAACACCCACCGCCAGCCGGCATACTGCCCGACCAGCCCGCCGAGCAGGTTCCCAATGACGCTGCCGAGCGGGAAACCCGCGGCAAAGGCTGAGACTGCGTACGTCTTGGCCGGGCCGGGTGGGAAGGTGTAGCCCAGGATGCCAATCGCGGTCGGCACGGTCGCGGCGGCGCCCACACCGGTCAGGGCGCGTATAACATTGAATGCGATGCCCTGCTCGACGAATGGATTGACCAGAATGAATACGCACACGACGGCGGATCCTGTCAAGAAGACCAGTCTCCGGCCAAGCACGTCCGCCAGCCGCGACCACAGCAGCATGAAGCACGCCAGCGGCACCGTGTACGCCGTCACGATCCACTGCTGCGACGCGGGCAGCAGGCCGAGGTCGCGGCCGACTTGAGGCAAGACAATGACAATCGCCTGCGCCAGCGCAGTCTTTTCATTGTTAGTCTATCTTTTCTGCACGGGAAAAATCAAGACCCACGTTGAGAAAGGAGGTGCCGGCCATGGTGGCCGTCAGGACGATCTGGCGGGCGAGCGAGGGCCGCAGCGGTTGGTGCGGCAATTCTGCAGCGCCATCCTGGCTCTGTGACGGCGATTCGGGCGTTGACAGTTCGGTGGCGTTGGAGATAGGGCGCAGTTGGCTCTCCACGACGGAGCCGTCATGCTTCTCTGAGGGCGTACTCGCCATGGCTTGCCGGACCCGGATGCGGCCGATTCGTATGGTATATGCCACCAACAGACCTGCCTCGACTTGTGGACAATGGGCGGAGGATCAGGTTGATATCAATGGCACGAACGAACAACAAAAACGGCGGTGAGGTCCGCGCCGCCAAAGTAAGCATTTTCCTCGTCTGCAGGTTGGCCATCCCGTCGGCTATCGGACTGCTGGTCAAGGCCGTTGCGCTACCGCTCGGTGCGAGCTAGTTTTTGCGCATCTTGAGGGTTGACAGCGGCAGGGTTTGCCGTCGACGCAGCACAGACGGCTGCGCGCATCGGCACTTGCACGGCGGCGACGGTCGGAGGCATCACCGGCACGTGCTGGCAGGCGCCTTCGATGCACACACGCGTGCAGAGGACCTGCAGCTCGTCTATCAGCGGCGCTGTTATCAACGCGGCGTTCACGTGGGCAGAGGGAACCGCCAACGGGACTGTTTCCAACCGCGGGTGACGCCTTTGACTCGACAAGGCTTGTGTGGCGGCAACAAAGCGCGATCGAGACAGCCTTTTCTTTTCTCCTTCTGAACGACGCCTTGGGCGCTTTCCTCTAGACGGCGCATTCATTCCTGGACAGCGCCTTTCCCTTGGACAGCGCAGCGAAAGATTACCCGGATGGCGCATGCGACAAGCGTACAGACCGGGAGGCGCAGCCGGTAGAAGCTCGGCGCGTGCGACTAGCCTCCCAGGCCGCGTCGCCGTCGTCGCTGGCTGCAGATGGCCAAAAGCCTATTGACTGCCTGACGACACCCGGTGGATACGGCGGCTCGGGCGGCCGCGTGGACCAACGGACGACGGCCGGACCAGGATCAAAGGGCCAGGGCAGCCGCATCCTGCCACCGCCTCCTCCGCCAGGCTTTGTTGCGTCAACGCGGCGGCTGACTCGACCGCGACGCGAGGCAACAGCTTTGTGCTGCGGCCCCCCTTCCTTTGCCATCCCGTCCCGTCCGGGCTACCTTGGCTGTCCCGGCTGTCCTGGCTGTTCTGCCTTCCCACCCACCCTCGCCTGTCCACATGCATGCCTGTGGCTAGCTCGCGCGTCGACTCGCGCGCCAGCCTGCGGACCAGCCTATCACTTGAGCTAGGAGGACAGCGAGGCCAAGTCATGGCCGCACCTGCCCTGTCTACGTCACATGCTGGCCGTCAAGGCAAGGATGGAGGGCGCCTGCTATTAAAGCGCGACCAGCCGCGCTGTCACTCTACGCCACCGACTTTCCACTGAACCAAACGTCATTACTCTCTGAGACCCCTGATCACGCTCGAAAGACTCGACAAGCAAGTCCAAGAAGATGGCTGCCTCGCAGGTCCGGATCCCGCTGGTGCGCAACCCAAAGTACCAGCGCGATGGCCTCAAGGTATGTCACTCCCGGTCTTCCAACAACAGGCGGTTAACCATCTCAGTCGTACGCGTATCTGCTGGCCAAGTTTGGCATCTCGCCGACGCAGCCGGGCCCGTACTTTATGGGCAAGCACGCGCTGCAGCAGGGCAAGTTTAAGTCGGCCGTGGCGCGCATCGGCGGCAAGACGCGGTTCGAGAGCGTGCTGATGAAGCGCCACGGGCACCACCACCACCACGGCGGCGCGTCCTCGGGCGGGTCTACCGGAGGCACCACGCCGGGCGGTACATCGTCGGGTACTACCCCCGCGGGCACGGCTCCTAGCACGACTCCGGGCACGACTCCAAGCACGGGAGACGGCACCGAACAGGCGGGAGAGGTGCCGGCGACGGACATCCAGCACGACGCCGAGTACCTGTGCCCGGTCAACGTCGGCACGCCGGCGCAGAAGCTGATGCTCGACTTTGACACGGGCTCGTCGGACCTCTGGGTGTGGTCGACTGAGCTGCCGAAGAGCTCGATCAGCCAGTACGCGGCGCAGCACACCATCTTCGACCCGAGCAAGTCGAGCACGTTCCAGGCCAGCTCGGGCTCGACGTGGCAGATCCAGTACGGCGACTCGTCGACGGCCCTCGGGCACGGTCGGGACGGACACGGTCGCGATCGGCGGCATCATGATCGAGAAGCAGGCGGTGGAGCTGGCGGACACGCTGTCGGCGCAGTTCCTGCAGGGCGCCGGCGACGGGCTGCTGGGGCTGGCGTGGGGCAGCATCAACACGGTCAAGCCGCAGCCGGTGGCGACGCCGGTGGAGAACATGATCGCGCAGGCGGACATTCCCAAGACGGCGGAGCTGTTTACGGCGCACCTGGGCAACTGGCAGGACGCGAGCAACGCGGACGGCAGCAGCTTCTACACGTTCGGCTACATCGACGCGGACGTGCTCAAGGCGGCGGGCACGACCGAGGCCGAGATCCACTACACGCCCGTGGACAACTCGCAGGGCTTCTGGATGTTCTCGAGCTCGAGCGCGAGCGTCAACGGGACGGCGGTGGCGCAGTCCGGCAACAAGGCGATTGCGGACACGGGCACCACGCTGGCGCTCGTCAGCGACGAGGTCTGCAAGGCTATTTATGCGGCCATCCCCGGCGCGCAGTACGACTCGTCGCAGCAGGGCTACCTGTTCCCGTCGTCCACCGCGTTGAGTGCGCTCCCGACGGTGCAATTCGACGTCGGCGGCAAGCTGTTCACGGTGCAGAAGCAGGACCTCAGCTTCGCCGACGCTGGCAACGGCATGGTCTACGGCGGCATCCAGAGTCGGGGCGACATGACTTTTGATATCCTCGGCGACACCTTCCTGAAGGGCATCTACGCCGTCTTTGACCAGGGCAACACGCGCTTCGGCGCCGTCCAGCGCACCGCCCCCTCTGCCTCTTCCTGAGCTTCCCGTCCGGGGCGCCGTTCTGTCCCATCCCCTGTCACTGCACCTCTTTCCAGCAGCTTCTCGACGATCCTTTCATACGCTCCTCCTCCTATAGCACGAATCACGAAGCAGCCTTTTCTTGATTCATGCGTCCTGTGCATCCTCGACGTGGACGTCACTCGTGTCGCTGGACAGATATATAGCGCCGGACCACGGGCAGCTAAGCATAGGCAGCTTACAGTAGGCGCCCGCGTCGGCGCCCCACCTCCGCTCGTGCTATTGCCCGGGCTGGCATAGCCAGTGCATGGCTCGACGTGCGTTATCACGGCCGTACGGAAGTTTCCTTGCTCCGTCACGGCCACCGCCGGCCTGTTGATTGCGGTCGTGATGTGTTTGTTGACAAAGAACGTGCAAAAAGACAGAATTCGACTGCACCGGCGACACCGGAGCGGCGCGGCGGCAGGCGAGGCTCGGGGCTGCGCGCGGGCTGATGCGGCTCCGGCGTTGGCCAAACCGCCTCGCCGATCACCACCGCTCGGCAAGGCTCAGGCATGTGCCGCCGCCCGTTTGCCTTGTTGCAGCCGGGAGGAACGCATACTCTCAGTTATGTACCGCGCTTGCAGCGACAATAGAATGCCGCAGTGCACCTCCCAGGCTGCCGGCCCTCGCTCACCTTTCACATGACTCAACCTGCCCCGCGCCCCTCTCGCCCAGGCGATGCGCTGTCCGCCGGTGAACTTGCCTCGCCTTTCTCTTCTTCCTCTCTCTCCCCCTTGCACCGATCTCTCCCGTGCTCGACCTTGCGACAGGACCGACAAGATGGACCACACGCAGGTCCGCGTCAAGCTGGTCAGCCTGCTGCAGGGCGACGAAAAGGACCTCTTCGACCGCGACTTTGTCCTGACCGCGGCCACGCCGAGCATCGTGATCGGCCGCGCCTCTCGCCGCCACAACGACCGCGGCAAGCCCGCCGCCGACAATGCCACCTTTGAGAGCCCCGTCATCAGCCGCGAGCACGCCGAGCTGGTCTTTGCCACCCAGGTAACCAACTTTCCCTGGGCCGACCTGCCACCGCCGCCCTGGCTGACGCGCCCCCAGCAGCTGCTGCTGCGCGACATGGGCTCTCTGCACGGCACCAGCATCAACGGCCGCCGCATCTCGCCAGGCATCCGCCATCCTGCCGTCGACGGCGACATTATCACCATCGGCAGCGATGTCTGCCACGCCGACCGTGAGTCTTCTTTTGTTGTTCTGGTGTCTCACTGACAAAGCTACAGGCAAGTACCTGGCGAGGCAGTTTCGCCTGCTGTGCGAGTACACACCCGCGGCCAGGTATGGCTCGTCCCTGTGGCCGCGCGGCACTTTGGATGACACTTGGAGCAGCTCCGGCGTGGTCGACCGCGACGGCGTTTCCAGCGTGCTGCGCAGTTCTCCCTGGGCTTTCTCGGTCCCGGACGCCTCCGACGACGAGGACGAATCAGCCCCGGACTCGGACTCGGACGCGGACGCTTCCGACGAGGACAAGAACAACAACGAAGAAGACGACGAGGTCATTGATGTCACGCTGGCGCCTCGCGCGACTACCCGCTCGAGATCGATGGCCCAACGGTGACCGTCACCGCTACGTTCAACAACAGCAGCAGCAACGGCGTGCCGATCCTCGCGTCCGGCCCGAGCTACGGGCTGCCAGACGACGACAACGCGGACAGCGTTGATGATGACGAGGACAGCAACTACAGCCAAGACGACGTCAACGTGAACGACCACGATGAGAGCGAAGACGACGAAGCCGCCGACAGCAGCGTGGAGGGTGGCGAGGACACACCGAACAGCGACGACATGCCTCTCGATGCCGCAATCTTCCGGGCCCGCGACCAGGCCGAGCCAGAGCTCTGCGTCAACGAAGCTGCTGCGGAAGTCAGCACCGCACCGGTCAAGCCTGGCAAGAACCTGACCATCCAAGAGCTGCTGGCCCACGACAGCGACCCCCAGCCTCCGCTCGTGGCCGGCCCTGCAGACGTCCCGAGCCTGGCACACGGTCTTTCTTCGGTGTCCTGCTCGCCGCCGTCTCTGCGCGCCGACGACGACATGTGGTCCGAGCACGGCGCCAACCCTGCGACTCGGCCTGCGAACGCTTTGGCCTACTCGCTCGAGCAGGCCGTCCAGGCGAACCCTTGGTACCCGATCCACGGCTGCAGCGGCAGCAGCGGCCTGTCCACGTCCGCCGTGCGCACGCACAGCCTGCTGCCCCGCTCTCATGAGTTCAAGACGCTCCAAGACCTGATCACGCACTCGGAGGCCACCGGCTATGATCTCCTCCCGCCTTTCGAGTGCGTGCCGTCTCCAAGCAACGACAAGAAGCGCGAGCGTGAGGCCGACGGCGCCTCGGATGAAGCCGAGAAGACTCTGGAGGTGGCCCCCCCGGCACCAAAGAAGACCAAGCTGGCGCCGGCTGCTGCGGCCAAACCCGTCCACACCGCCGCGCCCGCGAGCCCGCGCCGCCGCCGCGGCCTGCTGCGCACCGCCGGCACCCTCGCCGTCGGCGTCGTCCTCGGCAGCATTGGCGCGATTGGCGCCCTCGCCGCGCTGCCCGACGCGTTTATCGCCTGACGCGCGACTTGACTCTTTCACTCTTCCTGCAGCAACTGGCCGGCGTTTTGCGGGTGGCAACGGGCATTCTCGCGCGGTCTCCTACTGTGTATCTTCCCCCAATCCAATTGCTGTTCATCATCCTTATTGTTTCCCTTGCATTGTCCGTAGAATCTATGACTGTGCAGAACGTTGAAGCCGGGCGGCGCGGTTCCGCAGCCACGCCTCGCGCAGCGCGCGCCGCAGGACCGGCTCCGCGGCCGCAAAGTTGGCCCGGCACACCTTTTCAAGCAGCGCGACCTGCTCGCCCGTCCAAACGAGGTTGTACGAGCTGCTGAACGCGGCGCGCGTCGGGTCGAACTCGGGGTCCGCCGCCTGGTTCGCCCGCAGCGGCATGTACACGACCGTGCTGGCCCGCGTGCACACCGGCGCCGGCGGCGTCGCGACCTCGTGGCCGTAGCTGTCCGTCACCGTCGCCGGGCGCGGCGCCGGGCTCGCGTCGAACAGCTGCGCGAACTCGTTCCCTTCTTCTTCCGGAGGAGACGAAGCAGCCGGTCCAGCTGGAAGCTGGCCGCCGGAGGCCGCCTCCTCGCCGTGCTTCCCATCTCCATCGCTCGGCTTCCCACTCTCGTCGGCGTGACCGCCACCGCGACGGCCGAGCGCGAGCCCGCGGCGGCCGCCGATCTGGTCGAGGCGCGCCTTCTGGTCCTTTGTGACGTCGCTCGAGGCGTCCATGTTGAGCAGCACGTCGACGGCGCGGGCGGGGTGCCACAGCACGTACGAGGGGCAGTTGTTGTCCATGCCTGCGTCGATGAGGTGGATTCTGGGCGAGTTTTGCAACCCCGGCGGGCGGTCCTCGGTCAGCTGGAACAAGAAGTTGTGCTCGTTGCAGGCGTGCAGCGGGTGGTGCCCGGCGAAGACGGCGGCACCGTGGGCGCCCCAAGCGCGCGCGAGGTGGCGGGCGGCGTCGCGGACGCGCGCGCCCCGCCGCGCCCGCCGGCAGGTTGCGCTTCAGCGTCGCCAGGTATGAGTCCATCGAGCCCGCCGGCGCGGACGTGCACAGCCCCAGCAGCAGCGCCAGCGAGTGCTCCGGCAGCGCCAGAGTCGAGCGCCCGCCCCGGAACGGCCGCCCGAAGCCCCAGGTCGGCACCCACGCGCCTAGCTCGTCGCAGCCGACCTCGAACGGCGTCATCTCGTACCACTGGAACCAGGCGGATCGGTCCGCGTGCTCGGCCGCGTCGTGATCGTCGGTCGAGAAGGCCCGCTCCGGATCCACCCAGTCCTTCCACGGCCGCTCGTGCCGCACGGCGGTCAGGATCGGCAGCGGCTCTGCGCCGTCCTCCAGCGCCCTCTGCACATTCGACCACTTCATCCACGCCGGGTTGAAGGGCGGAGTCTCACTGTGTTCATGCTGCTCTGCTGCTTTCTGTCCAGAACCATCCTCAGTAGATCCAGAATTAGATGAAGACGCAGAGTCGAGCATCAGGATGTGCCCGCTGATTAGCACGCTGTAGTAGTCCATCGGACAATGTGCAGCCCGGATAGCGACTTGATCTCGAGCGGGCCGAGCAGGGCGTGGATGCCGCCGGGCGCGGACAGGACAGTGCGGATGGCCTCGTCCGAGAGCGGGTGCCGGCCGAAGCGGCGCTTGCAGTGCTCGAGCGCGGCGCCCATGTCGAGCCCGCCAAGGGTGTAGTACGCGGCCAGCGCCCAGCACGAGCCGGACACGCCCGCGACGTACATGAGCAGGTCCCACGCGCCGCGCCGCTTCATCTCGTCCGCGTACGCCAGCATCCCGATCATGGCGCGGAAGCCGCCGCCGCTGCCGCCAAACGCCACCGTCGGCACGTCGTCCTCGTGGACTTCTTCAAGGTCAAGCCCCATGTACGCTGCAAAGTGAGCCCGCGTGCGCGCGCGCCGCGCCGCGACAAACGCCGCCTCCTCGGTGCACAGCTCTGTGCCCTGCCGCACGTGCGCCTCGTGGAGCAGCTCCGGGTGCGCGGCGTGGTCGGCGACGTCCACCTTGGCCTGCTTGTCGGCCTCGACCCAGCCCTTGAAGATGGTGAGGTCCGTCCGCGCGCGCTCCGAGACCGGGTTCAGCTTGCGCAGCGTCGTCTTGACGCCCGCCATGAACTTGCTTCCCTCGCGTTTCGACATGGCTGCCGGGTGAGCAGTCTCTGGCGTTGCCCGCGCTCTTGAAGACTGCTCATCCTGTCGGTCGCTCTTTAGAGCCAGGGAGCCAGTGAGTCGGTTCCCCGGCCGCGCGCGGTCGGCCCGCGCCGGTGGCCGCGGCATGCTCCAGCGGACGGCGGCCATTCGGTCGCCCACGTGGTCAGGCGTGCCGTTCACGACGTCCGTCCAGTGTCGCGCGCCGCAGCACAGGACGACTTGCTGGTGATATTGACCGTCATGCTGTCTTGCCTCTGTTCTCTCGTCGTGATACATAGATAGATGGCCATCAAGCTTTTCAAACGTCGATCGACGTCCTTGCGCGGCCGTGCGCTGCTCCGCAAAGTTCAACAGTCACAACCACAGAGCGGCACGGAAAAGGACATCAGAGAAGACGGTCTAAAACAGATGCTGCGCCCAGCCATGATCATTCTAGCCCACAGTGACCTACAGACGCGCCGACGCGCACAGCCTACTTCTTGCGGCCCTTGCCCTTGCCCTTGCTCGGCGTGTCCGCCGCGCTGCCGCCGTTGGCTGCCACGCGCGTCGTCGACGCCACGCTGCTCGACCGTGACGACGCGCCCTTGGCCACGCTGTCCAGCTTCTTGTTCTGTTTGCCCCTCGTTAGTCTCTGGAGGTACGGCACAGGTGGGCTGGCCTCCGGCGGCCAGCTTCCAGCTGGACCGGCTGTCTGGCCACCCGCCCGAAAGGGAGAAGAAAGCAGCCGGTCCAGCTGGAAGCTGGCCGCCGGAGGCGCGTCTGACGGGAGACGCTCCTCGCACGGAGAAGCTCGGAGAAGAAACACAGAGAAAGAACGAACCTTTGCGGCGGGAGGGGCGGGCTTCTTCTTCTTGGAGGCGGGCTTCTTGGGCTCGTCGGGCTCGTCGAGGTCGTCGTCGAGGTCGGAGGCGGGGTCGTCGTCGTCGTCCATGTCCTCGTCTTCGTCGGCCTCGGTGGCCTGGCGCTTCTTGCCGTTGGTGACGCGGCCGTCGCCGCCGGAGCCGGGGTCGAACTCGCGCTGGACGGTGGTGAGGAGGGTGGTGCAGCGGCGGGAGAGCTCGACGGGGGTGCGAGACAGGAAGAACCAGTCGAAGCGGAAGAGGGGCGAGTCGCGGATCTCGTCGCGGATGCGGTCGTGCAGCTCGGGCGAGTCGATGCCGTACTTGTCCATCATGACGAGCAGGAAGCGGTCCTCCTCCTCGGTGTAGACCTTTTTGTTGGTGGTGCTGACCGAGTAGTTGAGCTTGAGCTGCTGCATCGGGGCGCGGTACTGGGCCAGCTTCTTCTTGAGGTACTTCTTTTGTTGGGCAAGCTGGCTGAGGCGCTTCTCGCCGTCCTCGATCTGCTTGACGTGCTTGGCGCCCTGCTCGAGCGTCTGCCACTTTTTCCAAAAGGCCTTTGCGTACTCGCGCACCTCGGCGACGGTTTTGCCGTCGACTTCTTCAGCGATGGCGTCGTAGCTGCCGCGGCCGTGCTTGACGGACCCGCTGATGAACTGTTGGAAGTCGCGCCGATTCCAGTCGGCAAAGCCCTGCGCGATCAGCTCTTCCTTGTGCGCCTTCTCGGCCTCGGTCAGAGGCTCGGCCTGGTCGATCTCGGTCTGCTCGAGGGACTGCTCCTGCTGGCGCGCCTCGAGCTCGTCGTCGGGGCCCTCGGGCAGGGGCGCCTTGATGTTGTTCTCCTTGCGGAACCAGTGCGTCTCCTTTTCTTGCAGGTCGGCCAGCTCGTCGGGGAAGAACTGGTAGTCGTGGATCTGGACCTGCTTGGGCGGGCGCGGCACCTTTGGCTTTGTCTCGGCGGTGCGGCCGCCGGTCTGCAGCGTCTGGCGGTAGTAGGCGTCCATCGAGTAGTCGGCCGTCTTGCGCTCGCGCTTGGCCGGATGGATCCAGTTGATTCCAATGTCTTTTTTGAGAGGCTCAAAGCTCTGACCGTTCATTCGTAGTTGCTCTCGGAGGAAAACTTTTGCAGGTCGTCGATGCCGAGCTTCTCGTACTTTGCGCTCAATTCGGCAGTGCGCTCCTCACCCTTGCGCAGGATGCTGTCAATGTCGTCGTCGGTGCCGATGTTGGGGTTTGCCTCGTCTGCAGCACCACTACCGCCGGCCTGCGTCTGGAAGACCTTGTCGGCGCCGTGCTGGATCATCCCGAGCAGTTCGTCCTTGGAGGCGGCCTGCTTGGCCTGCTGCTGCGCGCGGCCCTGCTGGATGACGAGCTGGTCGAGGCGCAGCTTCTGGGCGGCGCGCTCGAGCACTTTCTCTTCAACGGCATTGCCGGTGACGAAGCGAAAGACGCGGACCTGCTTGGTCTGGCCGATGCGGTGAGCGCGGTCCATGGCCTGCAGGTCCGCCTGCGGGGTTTCCCGTCGCTGTCAAAGAGGATGACAATGTCGGCTGTCGTTAGGTTGATGCCGAGGCCGCCGGCGCGCGTCGTCAGCAGGAAGAGGAACTTTTCGGAGCCGGGCTTGTTGTACTCGTCGATGGCGGCGATGCGGTCCTCGTGGGCTGTTGAACCGTCGATGCGGCAGTACTTGTAGCCGCGCATGACCGAGTAGTCCTCGAGGATGTCGAGCACGCGGCTCATCTGGGAAAAGATCAAGACGCGGCTGCCGTTGGCCTGAAAGTGTTTGAGTAGCTTGTCGAGCAGGACCATCTTGGCGGCATTGTCGACGAGGTGCTGCTCGGTGGTGTAAGGTGGGCCAGGCTCGGCGCCGTCGAACAAATAAGGGTGATTGCAGCACTTGCGCAACTGCATGACAATGTTGAGCAGACGCGTCTTGGACTCGCGCTTGCCGCCGGCGCCGTTGACGGCGTCAATGTCCTTGCGAGGATGTTCTGGTACCACTTGACCTGCATGTCGGACATGCCGACGTGCAGCTGGTACTCTTCTTGGGGAGGAGACTCTTTTCGACGTCGTTCTTGACGCGGCGCAGGAGAAAGGGCTGCAGGACGCGGTGCAGACGCGAGACGACCGTGTCCTGGTCCTCGCCCTGGCCGGAGAACCACTGGTCGAACGCGTCCGAGTCTCCAAAGACGTCGGGCAGGATAAAGTTCAACAGAGCCCACAGCTCGTGCAAGTCGTTTTGGAGCGGAGTGCCAGTGATCAACAGGCGGTTGCGCGAGGGAAGAGGCGGATGGTCTGCGCGAGAGCCGACTCCTCATTCTTGACGCGGTGCGCTTCGTCGATGATGATGTACTCCCAGGCAAACTTGCGCAGGTGAGCGCGCTCACGCAGGACCATCTCGTAGCTCGTGACGAGGACGTCAAACTTTTCGTCGACCAGGGGCTCATTGATCAGGGCCTGTCGTTCTTCCTTGTGCCCTGCAACACAAGCACGTCGATCTCGGGATCCACTTTTGGAACTCGCGGCGCCAGTTGTCGAGCGTCGACTTGGGTACGCAAACAAGATGAGGCCCGGTGATGCCCGAGAAAAAGCGCAGGTAGCCGACAAAGGAAATAGACTGCAACGTCTTGCCGAGGCCCATCTCGTCGGCCAGGATGCCCGAGATGCCGTTCTCGTGCAGAGAGATGAGCCAGTTGAGGCCGGCGATCTGGTAGGGCTTCATGGTGCCGCCCTTGATGTAGCTGGGCGAGTCGCGGAAGACGGTCTTGTCGCCGTCCTCGGCGTGCTTGCCCTGCGCCATCAGCTCGCTGTCCTCTTCCTTTTCCGTCTTGCGGCGGCGCCCGCCGCGGCGCCGCCCTTGCGCACGTGGTCTTTTGCGTCTTGCTGGCCAGCTGGGAGTCCTGCCGGTCGATCTCCGCGATGATCTCCTTGACTTTGGGGTCCGGGTTGTGTCGATAAAGTGGCGGAACAGGTCCGTCAGCCCGAGCAGGTAGCGGAACCGCTTGATCTTGTCCTCATCCTTCTGGTCGTCAATCTTTGTTGTGTTCCTCGATCGATGAACGACGCACCTTTGTCTCACCGAGGGCGTCGTGCTTCTTGCCGAGGACGCTCTTGCGCAGCTCGGTCATCTCGGCTTTGCGCTTGCGCGAGTCGACGACAACATCGCCGTTGACGCTGTTTGCCGATGTGTTCGGCCCAGCCTCCGAGTCCTGCATCCTTTGTCAGTCGTCGGTTTGATACAAAGTTCGAGCTCGACGGACCGTGTAGCCTGGGGTGTCCTGTGACGCGTCAAAGCAGTCAGCCTCCAACCAAGCAGCTGTGAGTCACTCGAAACAAAAAACGCACGAGCATGGTGGTTGTCCTCGCCGTCGTCGGCGGAGGGCCGCATCTTGGGCATGCTCTGCGCCGGGTCTGAGCCTCGCGGCCGGTCGAGGTGCCCAATGCGGAAAGTAGTCGGACGCGCCGGCGGCGGCGTCTGGGCTGCGGTCGTCGAGTAGAGCACTCTGGCGCGTCCACAAAGCCGCACTGCTATAAAGAGAGGTGACGCGCGCGTAGAGACAAAGACGAGAGAGACGAGAGGCAGCGAGGCGAGCGCGGGCAGGAGTTCGCGGCAGCATCACAAAAGCCCAAAGCGGGCTAGCTCCAGGTGCAGGTTGCTCGCCAGTCGCCCGTCCAAGCGCGTCGCGCGCGCGCCGCCGCTCACACCTCCCGATCGGGGAGCTTGGCGCGTCATCGAGCATCTCCGTCACGTGCCAGCCGCGAGCAAGCCGTGCATGCATCCTGCCGTTCGAGGAATCTCGTTCCATCGAGTCCTGGCAGCGTTTTATTGTTAAGAGCAACCTAGGACCTAGCCTTGCCCAAACGCATCCCTCGCCCCGACTCCAGCACGGCCGGCCCTCGCGCGCGCCCAACGCCTGTGCCACCTTGAGGCTGTGAGGCCGCCTCGGCTCTGCGCCGTCAGGAGCTCCATCCGCCCTCGACTCGACCCATCGCCTCCGTCACCCGCACAACGACATGGCTTCCGAGTCGGTACAGGAGGCGACCAACGCGGCCACCCGGACCGCCTCGGCCGCCGCAGCCGGCTCTTCATCCCTCTGGCAGCGCTTCTCCACCTGGGCATCAGAGAACAAGGCTGTCGTCTACACCGTCGCCGGCGTCACCCTCGTCGTCACCGGCGCCGGCATCTACTACGTCGCCAGCTCCGCACCCTCGTCCGCGCCGCCCAAGAGCAAAAAGGACCGCCGCAAGGCCAAGCGCGACAGCGGCACGCCCGCTCGCAGCGTCACCTCCGAATCCTCGCCCAGTGCGTCCTTTTTCGATTTGTTTTTCTGCACGTCATGCACTGCGAGGGTCAGAAGCTAGTTGGTCTAGCTGGGGGTTTGAGACGTCGGAGCTGGTGGCCGGGTTCGCCAACGGGCCTCCGGCGGCCAGCTTCCAGCTGGACCGGCTGTCTTTGTCTGGCCGCGAGTGACGTGTCTTTCGTCGTGGTCTGAGCATGACTGCCATCCGCGCAGCCTTGGTATCTAGTGGGAAACATCAGAGGCTAACAGAGAGATAGCATCGAGCAAGGCACCGCAGGCCGCAGTGGAGGTGGAGGAGGAGCTGCCGGAGATCACAGAAGAAATCGTCGAGTCCCTCACCGAGCAGGTCCGCAGGCCCACAGCCACGTCTGCCAAACAACACGACTGACAGCGAGAAATAGCAACGGAAAGACTACTCGGCCAAGCTCAAGGCGGCGGGCAACAAGGCGTATGGGGCGAAAGAGTACAGCAGGGCGATCGAGCTGTACGGCAAGGCGATCCTGTGCAAGCCGGACCCGATCTTCTACTCGAATCGGGCGGCGTGCTACAACGCGCTGTCGGACTGGGACCAGGTGATCGCCGACTGCTCGTCCGCGATCCTCCTCGACAGCGAGTACGTCAAGGCGCTCAACCGGCGCGCAAACGCGTACGAGCAGATTCAGAAGAACAGCGAGGCGCTGCTCGACTACACCGCCAGCTGCATCATCGACGGCTTCCGCAATGACCAGTCCGCCAGCAGCGTCGAGCGCCTGCTGAAGAAGGTGGCCGAGGGCAAGGCGCAGAAGATCCTGGCGACAAAGGAGAAGAAGCTGCCGAGCGCCATGTTTGTGACAAACTACCTGCAGAGCTTCCGCGCCAAGCCGACTCCCGCCGGGCTTGAATCGAGTGCGGAGCTGGCAGCCGACGGCGGCCCGTTCCAGCTGCGCAAGGGCAATCGCCGCCATGGCTGCCAAGTCGGGCGAGGGCTACAGCGCCGCCGACGCCGCCTTTGAGCGCGCCCTCGAGCTGGGCGGCCTCGACGGCAACGAGGCGTACGCGTACAACCTCCGCGGCACCTTCCGCTACCTCAAGGGCGAGAACCAGGCCGCGCTCGCGGACCTGACCCGCAGCTCGAGCTGGACGCTTCCTTGACCCAGAGCTACATCAAGCGCGCCAGCATGCACCTCTCGAGATGGGCAGCCGCGAGGCCGCCGCCGCCGACTTTGAAGCCGCGATCGCGCAGAACGAGGCGGACCCGGACATCTACTACCACCCGCGCGCAGCTGCACTTTATCCTCGGGCGAGTTTGCCGACGCGGCCAAGGACTACCAAAAGTCGATCGACATTGACAAGGACTTTATCTTCTCGCACATCCAGCTCGGCGTCACGCAGTACAAGATGGGTTCGATCGCCTCGTCCATGGCCACCTTCCGCCGCTGCCGCAAGAACTTTCCCCAGGTGCCGACGTGTTCAACTACTACGGCGAGCTGCTGCTGGACCAGCAAAAGTACCAGGAGGCCATCGAGCAGTTTGACCAGGCCGTCGACATTGAGAAGCAGACCAAGCCGACCGGCATGAACGTGCTCCCCTTGATCAACAAGGCGCTCGCCGTCTTCCAGTGGAAGCAGAACTAACGACGAGGCCGAGGCCCTCTGCCAAAAGGCCCTGATCAGTGCGTTCTCCCTTTGACTCTACCTCTTCTTTGCGTCCTCGCTCGCTAACAACTTCCACAGTCGACCCGGAGTGCGACATTGCGGTGGCGACCATGGCGCAGCTGCTGCTGCAGCAGGGCAAGGTCACGGACGCGCTGCGCTACTTTGAGCAGGCCGCCGAGCTGTCGCGGACAGAGGGCGAGATCATCAACGCCCTCTCCTACGCCGAGGCGACCCCGCACCCAGCTCGAGGTCACCCAAAAGTACCCCCAGCTGGCCATCAAGCTGCAGAACGCCGGCCTCGGTCCGGGCGCCGCCATGCCGCGGTAGCCGCGCCTTGCTTCCTCTTCGTCTCTCTGTACCCTCATCCACCCGTCCGCCCGGCCGGGCGTCTTCTTCTCCATGTGTGGAATGCCTTGTCGGAAGTATCATCCAAAAATAATCTTCTCTTCTCTCCCCCACCTTTGCCACCGTCTTTGTCTTTGCCGCTCGTAGCTTCACCCCGTCACCGGAGCCCGCCCGTCCGTCCACTGACCTCTTAACCGCTCGCACGATCCTCTTCCCTCGTGTCTACAGCACTACAGTACCCGCAGCGTGGCCAAAGCAGCCGGTCCAGCTGGAAGCTGGCCGCCGGAGGCCCGTTCACGCAGCGCATGACAAGACACTACGTCTGGCGAGCGCGGTAAGCAACCGGTCTCACTCTTCGTACGGGCCTCCGGCGGCCAGCTTCCAGCTGGACCGGCTGCTTTGGTCGCCCGTGCTACTCAGCGCCTCGAGCGACTCACGATACTCTCGTCCCTGAGACGACCAAGACGGCGACCTCGTCGAGCCGACTCTTTTTTGTTCCCTGTACTAACTGCAGGTCTGCCGTCGTGGCGGTGATCAGGAAGCCAATCTCGCGGGACTGTTCCATTTGTTTCATCGTTACCCTACGCTTGGAAAGCTCAGGGTTATCTACCGCCGCCGGACTGACCAAGGAGCCGGGCAAGCCGGACCGGTCTCTTCTGTCTCTGCGTCACCGATTGCCTTGGCCGGCTCGCAGCGCTCTACCGCCGCCCGGGTGGCCCAAAACAGCCGGTCCAGCTGGAAGCTGGCCGCCGGAGGCCAGTTGGCGAGGAACGACTCCCCGCTCACGTCAACGGGAGGCGGCGCAGGCCTGGACCCAGGCGACGAGGCCGCGGCTGAAGCGCTCCATCTGGTTGTAGGCAACGTTGAAGCCTTCCTTGCCGCCGTAGTAGGGGTCGTCGACCTCCTCGCCGGAGCCGGCAGCCGTTTTGGAGCGATGGTGACCAGCCGTCAAAGTCGCCAAAGAGGCCGACGTACACAGGCGGCTGGCCGTCGGCGCGGCGCTGCAGCCGGACGAGGTCCTGGTAGTTCTGGCCGTCCATGCCGAGGATGATGTCAAAGTCGGCAAAGTCGCCTGGCGGATCTTGCGGGAGCGGTGGCCAAAGTTGCGCATCCCGTTGCGCGCCAGCACCTCGAGCGTGCGCGAGTCGGACAGCTCGCCGGCGTGGTACG
>JAMXBC010000223.1:0-34112 GCA_024138005.1 Lumnitzera racemosa
TTTTTGGTTTTGGCCGATACTGAAAGAAACATGAAAAATTTTTCTTTCCCGACTATTTCCATAATACCGGGAAGCACGAAAACCAAGTCATACACCTTCCCCGAACTGTGTTACCTAACTATTCCAGGGCCATTTTTTGTGGGGAAATTAACAACTTGAATTTTTTCTAAAACCCTACATCTCCGACAATTCATTTTTAAATTTAGTCGTTTATTTTCCCAAATTGGGCGGGGGCCCAGGCATTGGCAAAAATAAACCAAAAAAAAGGTTAGGCTTTTTTTTTAAATTTTATTAATCAAGATTGGGGGTCCCTTTTTATGATAATCTTGGAAAAAGACCATAATTGATGATGAAAAACTCAAGCTTTTTTGAAAATACAGCAACCGCCAATTTGGGGTTGAGGGGGTTAACCCTTCAAATTTTGGTACCTACCTAAAATTTTACTCGATCAATAGCTTTGGGCAAAGGTTTTTTAAGTTATAAGGTAATTTTCCGAATAAAAATTTTTTTTAAATCTAACTTATGGATAGGTACAAGAAAAGGGGGTCAATATACTTTAATCCCCAAAAACTTGAAACCCTTATTGTAAAGTATATGAGTAATTTTAGGGTCCCTTGGTATCAACCTTAAAAATATATTTCTTTTTGTTTAAAAAAATAACAAAATACCCCCTATTAAAAACCCCTATACTAAACCCATTTTTCTCATCCAATTTTTTTTTTTTTTATTACTTTTTTCCTTTCACTCTATTTTTTTCATTTCAAAAGTCTAATTTCCAACAAAAGGGAAAAAAGAAAGAATCTACGTAAAACCACCAAGGAAAGAATGTTAAAAACTTTTTTTTTAATGCAAAAATTTTTTTTTATTAATTTAAAAAAAATCTTTAAAAATTTAAAATAATTGTTTAATCAAGTTTATCGGGGTTATGTTTGTCCCTTTTCCCAAATACCCAAAATTTAAAAGGTTTATATTATTTTGGAAAAAAAATTTATCGTAAGTTAAAAAATTTTTAAAATTTGTAATACGTGGAAAAATTGTTATGACCCCCGGGACAAAGAATTAGAGATTGAAATTTTTATAACCTATGAATATTCTTATTCCCCAAATATGCCCAACCCCTCAATAAAGTTTAATTTATAATTTTTTAAAATTTAGTATTAAAAGTCGAGCCCAAAATTTTTTTTACTAAAATTGATATGTTTTTTTTATAATAATAATGGTAAAAAAAAATTTAATAAAAAAGAAAAAAAAACAAAAAAAAATTAAAAGGGAAAAGGGAAATTTAAAAAACAAAAGCTAGCCATATGAAAAAATCAAAAAAAAAAAAAAAAAGATTTAAAAGGGTTCTAAAAGGGTCCCCTCCCTTCCTTTAAAATTTATAAGGTATAAGATAAATTTAAAAGTTTTAAAGGGTGGTAGGTAACAAAGTTTGAAAAACCCTATTCCAATAAATAGGGTACTTATGAGCCTCTTACCTTATAAAACCAAAAACCCCTCCCCTTTAAGCAAACAATCGTTCATAAATGATTTTATAACTTTTTTGTGGGGAAATGATTGTCAGTAATATAAGAAATAAAACATTTTATATAAATGAATAAAAAACCCAAAACATGTCTATATTTTTATATAATTAAATAATATTGTTAAATTTCATATTTATCAAAATTTTTTTAAAAAATTTTATTTTTACAATTTTAAACACAAAGTTTTTAGTTATTAAATTTTTTTTTAGTATTGAAAAACTGTTTTGGGACCCGGGCCACCTATCATTTTTAATATAGCGGATTGGGGTCCGGTCCGTTTCCCTTTCGGGAGATTTTGAGTACTAATAAAAAACTTTAGCTTTAAAAACAAACCCAAAAAATTAGGAATTTGAATAAATTAAAAATACTAAAATTTAAACAACTAAACTACTTATAATTTAAATTTACCAAATTAGGAGCAATACTTACGAAGGGATTTCAATAGCAATAAAAATTTTGGAATTTTTTTCCCCAATTTTTAAAAAATGAAACCTTTTTTAAAAATAAAACCAATTAAAATTTCCTTTTAAATTCTTGCCCGGGAAGGGTTTTCAAAATTAAATTTAAATATTTTTCCCCAGCATTTTAAACCCCTAATAAAAAATTTAAAATTTAAACCGAATCTCTTCATTTAAGAAAAAATATAAATTTTTTTTTTTTTTTAAAATTGCATTATTGTGTAATAAATTTCCCCCATGCAAACAATCAATTTTCCAAAAGAAACATGTATTTTAATCTCTAAGTATACTTTAAATTTTCCCCCAATTATCCTAAAAAAATTTACACATGCAATTTCTAAATTAACATGCATAAATCTATATTACACTCTAAATTTTATCAACCCCAAAATTTAAACGACATAAATTGAATAAGGAAAAGGTAAAAACTTTATTGAAATTTTTAATTCAATCAAAGGGGTTCCCATAAACCCAAGTATCCATAACCCCAAAATACTCTAATTCTAAGCATCATAACGAATCAAAAACGAGTTTTCAAAAAATGTAAAAAAAAGCAAAAAAACCCCTTTTTGATTTGATGAACAATCTTTTAATCTTGAAACCCAGGGGTCGTTCTTGTTTTTTGATTAATTTTCCCCAACTCCTCTCTTCTTTTTGTGTCTTTTGTTTTTTAAATGCCCCTTTTTTTCCCTTTTGAAACCCAAAAATTTTCCCCTTTTTATAGTGAACAAAAAATTTTTTGTTTTTGTAAACCCCGCCATGGCCTGGGAAAACAAAAACCGTGCCCCCCGGGTCGTTAACTTTTTTGCACTTATTAAATTTTCTACACAATTTAAAAAAATCTTAACTTTTTCGTTTGAACTCAATTATAAAAACTTTTTTCCTTTTTTTTTTTCTTTTTCGACCTAAAATTGCTTAAAAAACCTAAAATCAACATTTTACCAATTTTTAATCAATTTTTTTTTAAAAGAAAACCAAAAAAAATGGGGAAAATACATAAAATCACCCTATAAAATATTTTTAAAATTAGAGTTATCATAAACACCTAAAAAAAAAAATTTGGGACATGCTATTTTTTAATTTTTGTTTTAGTAATAAGTTTTAAAACATTTATTTTTTTAAATTTTTTTTATAAAAAGAAATTTTAAAATCTTTTTTTAAAAATAATTTTCATTCTTTTAAATAAAATTTTTTAGTTTTATAAATTATAATTTTTTTAAATTTTGGAAAAAAATTAAAAATTTTTTATGGGGCTTTTTAAACTTTCCCACTTTTTTTCCCCCCACTTTTTTTTTCCATTTTCCCCCTTTTCCCTCGAGGTTACCCCAAAAAAAAGAAAAAATAAATAAATCTTTTTCCCCCAACTTCACAAAATTATACATCTATAAAGCCAATAAAAACCTTTTCTTCATCAATCAATTATTAATTGATTTTTCTTTTCCATGCAGTGATGTTCTTTTTTTTTCCTTCCAAGAATTAAATTTTATCTTAAAATTTCCCTAATTCGTTTGATTTTTTGGGGAAATTTTTAATTTAAAAAAATCCCCATGCTTTGGGTTTGGGAAAGGTACAACTAGGAAGTTTTATATAGTTTTTTTTCTTTTTATATTGTGTTCAGTTTTTGCTAATGTAGGGTTTGTTTTTTTCTAAATGGGTTTGTGCAAGAGACTAAAAAATTTAACAAAATTTTTGCTCCCCTTTATTTTAGATAAATAATCTTTTTAAAAGGGAAAACCCCCAAGGGTTTATGAAATCGGGGGAGCCCAAACTTATTTTAATTTAAAATTTAATTTTAAAATTTAAATTGAGGGGAAAAAAAATTAAATTTTAAATTGTCAAAATTTACATTGCATCTTATATATTTAAAGAATCTTGTTTTAAAAATTTTAAAATTTTTCCAAACAATTACAAAATTTTTAATAGATCAAAAATTTTTTTTAAAAAATGTTTAAGGGGTTGTTTTGAAATACTTCATAAAAATTTAAAAAATCATTTTTTAAACCTTTTTTTTTGGGCAAATAGACGAAAAAAAATTTTTAACTAAAATCAAAAAAAAAATTTTTATATTAATGAAAAAAACTTATGTAATTTTTGTTTTTATCAAAAATAGCTTAAAAAACATATCTAGTAAGAAATTATTAAACAACAAAAAAGAAAATTGACATAGATATAAATATTATACTATTTTTTAAATTTTAAAAGTAAGTTTTCATTAAAAATGCTAAAAAAGGGAATACTTTTTGAATATAAGTTATTACCAAATTTAAATTATTCAAAATTTCCCACATTTTTTTTAAAAACTTTAAATTGTAAAAAAAATTCACTAAATAAATTTAATATAATTGGTATTATTTTTTGTAGTTTAGGTAATAAAAAAAGGGAATATTTAAAATATGAAAATGTGTTATTTTTTATTTTTAAATTCCAAATTTAAAAATTTAAAAAAAAAGTTTTAATAAATGCAAAAGGACTAATTTTTTTTAAAATAATAAATTTTTATAAAAAAGAAAAAGGGACATAAAAAATAAAGTAGAAAAAAAAGATAACAAACATAAAAATTTGAACATAAAATTTAAATGTTTGGGTAGAACCAAATGCAAAACCACTATTTTTAGTTTAAATTTCACATTAATTTTTAAACTCTTTAAAATATATATTTAATAAAAAAAAAATTTTCTTTTTTAAAAAATTTTTAAAAACAAACATTTTATAGATTTCCTCTAGTTGTTTTTATTTCAATAACATGTTTTTCCAACATTTTCAATTTTTTAATGTTTTATTTTTTTTATTTTTATGTCCAAAAATTCAAATTATTATTCTATTATTTTTATTTTTTCATCTTATATATCTTTTAAATGATTTTCCCCAAAGTACAAAATCTTACAATGAATTTTCATTTAAAATCATTTGAAAATCGAAGTTTAGCCTAATTGATAAGATTTTCACATTTCTCTTTTTTTTATGGCCTTTTTTTCATTGCATATTTCCCAAAAACTCCCGGGTGACTTTTGAAATTTCAGAATTTTTTGGGCTCAAAAGGGGTTTTGAAAATTTAAACTTTTTTTAAATTTATGTTTTACTACCATTTTTTTTTATTTTTCTTGGGGTTTAAAAAGATTTTTTCCCCCTTAACCCTTAATAAAAGAATATGAAAAAAACTCAGAAAAATTTCAATTTACTTTTTTAAATTTTCCTTGCATTAAAGGGGTGTTTCCCCCCCCCCCCCCGGAAAAAAAAAGTTAAAAAAAAAATTTTAAAATTTGTTTTTTTTTTGTTTAAGACATTGGAAAAGGTGGGGGTGGCTTTTTCTTTTTTAAATTTTTTCTATGTCCAGGGAAATTAAAAAAAGGATAATTTTTGGGTTTATGGGCCTTGGGGAATTTTTTTTGGGGGATTTTTGGGCTAAGAATTTTTTCTAATTTGTAAATATATTTTAGTCAATAAAAGATGTTGAATAAAACCCCCCTATTAATAAAATATTTTTACAAGAAAAAAATAAAATTCCAAAGTAAATAAAATTTTTTCAAAGAAGACTGAAAATTTTGGGTTTTGCTTGCTTTTTTAATCTCATATGAAAATTTGGTTTTTTTTTCCCATAAACCTAATCTAAAAACTACTTACTTGTTTTTTTTTTTTATTTTTTTTTTTTAGTCAATGGTAAAAATTAAATTGAACACATAAAATTATGCTAAAAACCATCCAAAGGTTAGAGCTTTTAATATAAATATTTAATTTTTTTGCCTATTTTGTTTGCTTTTTTTTATGTTCTTTTTTAAAATTTGTTTTTATTAGCCCTTTATGCTGAAAACACAAGGATTTGCAAGAAAAATTAGGGCACTATAGATGACAATATTGATTTGATTTGAAACTGGATGTTACAAAGGGGAGGGGGCCCAATTTTCTTGATATTTTTACAAATGTATCGATACCATTTTCATTAAGTAGCTTTTAATTTTCACATAAAAAATTTCCAATAAGAAAAGCTTTTAAAAAACCAAAGGGGATCTTAAATTTAGGTTAGTATTTTTAAATTTAAGGGTTTTATATTGGAAAAGAGAAAAGTAAGAATTTTTTTTGGGTTCCTTTTTAACTAAAACAATTTTTTCCCATTTATATCCTTGTAGCTTATTTAAATATAAAACACTTTAAAATTACTTGGTATTAAATTTTTTCCCTTTTCCTTCACCCTCCATTAATTTTCCTCGAAATTTATTTTATTTTGTTTAACCCTTTGACTCTTTTTTTACTAGTCAGGGAAAAATTAAATAATTTTTTTTGATTTTATTTTAAATCAATTTTTTTTTATTTTTAGTTAATGCCTTATCTTTTGGGGAAATTTTTAAATTTTCATTAAATTTGGGATCAAATCTCCATTCTTTAAAATAAATTTCACTTCATTATTTTTTTGAGATCAAAAAATCTCCCCCTTCCATTATGCTATACCAATAATCCCATATTTCTTTATTTTGTTTAGTTTGGGTTTTTTTTTTAAAGCCATTACTATTTTAGTTCATTGGGTGACTCTTTTTTTTTTTTTAAAAACAAACCTAAGTAATGGGCCTAATATCAAAAAGGGCATAAATTTTAGTTATTTTAAATTTGGGCTGGGAGCTTGAACTTGTTTTTAAATTTTCCGTTAAATTCAATTGAAAGTTTCCCCTTTCTAGGATTTAAAGTGTTGTTTTGGAGAGTTTTAGTTTTTGGAAATTAAATTAATTTTTATGCGACACTGGGGGTTTCTTGATAAAATTTTTGGGCCGAAGGGGATTTTGTTATAATCAATAAAAAAATCCCTTTTATTTAAATTTAAACACAAACCAAATTATTATATTTAAATTTTTTAAATTTTTAGGTGAAAATTCTTTTAATGAATTCTAGTATATTTTAAATATTGAAAATTTTTTGGTTAGGCACTTTTTTTAAGGGTAAAAAAAAAAAAGCTATTTTTTTTAAAGGGTTTGGGGTTTATTTTAATAAACCTACATTTTATCCTTTTCTTTTTTTTTTTTCATTTTTTTAAATTTTTAAATTTAATGACATCAAAGAAACTCAGCATGCAAACCCGCCAAAATTCTCTAAAAAAAATTTAAACATTCTTTTTTTGGCCTTTTTATATCTCATTACAATATGAATTCTTTTATCCAAAATTTAAACGAAATAGTATTTATTTTATATTGTTATAAAAAAAGGCCCATGACCCCTTAAAGTAGAAAGAAAAGCTAATTTTTCATTTTTTTCCAATTAATTGTTGGCTATGTATTTTTCCCCTTTTAAAATTTTTATTTTCTAAATTTTTTTTTTTTTCCCACTTTTTAAAGGAAATTTTTTAAAGTAAGAAATAATGAAATGCTAAAGGATTTGAATTCTTTGAGTACAAACTTTTTTTTTGATGTTTATTTTTCCCTTTTTTTTAATTTTTAAAAAACCAATGTTGAAGTTTAAATTTTCCTTTTTTTGTATGTTCCTTATTTTTTTTTATTGGCCAAACAATTTGTTGATGTTTTTTTTTTTGGGAGTTTTTTTACAAATTTTTTGTTCTTCTAAATGAAGGGACTCTAATTAAAAAAAAAAGGAATTTTTTTGATTTTGGGTAATTTTTCTTTTTAATGTAATTTTTTTTTTTTTCCCTTTTTAAAAAACCTTTTAATCCTACAAAAATGAACTAAAAAAAAAAAGGGTGTAAAGATAAAATTCAAACTATATTGAAAAGAAAAAGGGGAAAAAAATTTTTCTATTGGTTAAATTTTGTATAAATAAAAATTGGGGTTGTTTTTAAGTAAAAAAAATTCGATTGTTAAAATAATGGACAAAAATTAATGGCTTTAAAAAATTGATTTTAAAAAGAAAAAATTTAAATTTTGCAAAAAAATTTTAATAAACCAACCAATTTTTTCCATAGTTTTTCCCCTTTTTTTAAAAAAAGGGCATTTTTTTAAAAATTTTAAAAATTTTTGCCTTAAAATTTAAAATTCATTGCATTAAGTGGAAATTTCAAATATTTTCCAAATTTTAGTCGAGAACCCAATCATATGATTTTCATTAAGAAAAATACCCCTTTCCCCTATCTTTTTAAAACAATGAGCGCTTTAATAAGATAAAAATTTTTTGTTGTATATATTTTTGGAAACAAATTTAATAAAAAAGGGAAACCAATTTTTG
Organism: Lumnitzera racemosa; assembly: GCA_024138005.1. Taxonomy (NCBI): domain Eukaryota; kingdom Viridiplantae; phylum Streptophyta; class Magnoliopsida; order Myrtales; family Combretaceae; genus Lumnitzera; species Lumnitzera racemosa. Next base: position 8,141 of record JAMXBC010000223.1, read on the forward strand.
TTGATCCCTTTTAGGTTTTTGGGGTAGGGGCAACCCTTTTGGCTAAAAAAGATTATTAACAAATTTTAAAAAAGGGAAATTTTAATCTTATAGATTCCCCTTTTTTTTTTTTTTTGTGCAAGTAACATTTTTTAAAATTTTGATTTAAAATTTTTAAATTATTAGTATTTCTAAAATCTTTTTATATTGTAAAGCAAATACATGCACTTTTGACTATACACTTCCCTAATAATTTTAAATATAACTAATTTCCCTTATCATTTCATTAAAAATTTAAATTTTTTAAACAGCTCAACATCCACCAACAAAATTTTCACAATGCAAATTTTTATTTTGGAAAGAATCAAAATCACCCAGCCCATCTTTAAAATTTCCCTTTCCCCAATCCACAGTACCCCAAATTTTAATACCATTTATTTCTGAACTTGCATTCCCGTGCTTTTGCCCCACCTTTAACCTATTTTTTTTGGGAAATTTTGCATTGAAACCCCTTAATTTTTAAATTAAAAATTTTTAATATAAAAATAAACATTTTCTCGTTTTAAAATTTACTTTCAAATTTTTTAACCCTTTAATTTAAAAAATTTCATCAAAATTTAATTCTCATTTTAAAAGATGGTATTACCCCAAAAAAAAAAAAAAAAAAAAAAAGGTTTTAATCAACTCTAACTTAATTTTTTTAATATAAAAATTTTTTTTTTTCATACTCAAAAAACTTAAAAAGAGGAAGAAAACCCCATGTGCCTTAAATAACAAAAAGTTGGTTAAATAGTAAACTTAATACCCTTTGTGGGCACCCAAACCCCGGGATTTCCCGTTTATTTTTGGGGAAAGCTTCCATTTCCCGCTTCCAGACATGGTGGGGGTGAGGGATCCTCAACAACACCATAGGAAAAGGGTGGGGGCCCAACGAAGGGAGCGGGGGTTTTTTTGATGTTTTTTATAATTTTTTTTATTTTGGACTTCTAAACCCAAGGGTGGGAAAGGGGTTTTGGGGTTAAACACCCTAAGAGACTTCATTTTTTTAAATTTGAAAAGCCTTTAAAACGGGGGCATTCCCTTGTTTCCCGGGGGCAGGCGGGTTCATCGCCCCCGGATAATATCCGATCAACCGGGGGATTTTTTCTGCTATTTTAAAGGGAACACTGTGATTATCACGTCGCCCCCCTTGGCTCTCTTTTTTTATCGCATTTTTTTTTGCCCATGTTCTGTTTTTATCCTAAAAAGGAAAAATTTGATGCTTAAAACAAAACAATAATCATTTTAAATTTTTATTTTTTTTTTGCTTATTTCCCTTTTATCATGATATTTGGTTTTGAAACTGGGAAAACCCTATTATCGGGGAATACTTGTTAATTTAGGAACTTTTTATATTTTAGCTACCCCGTTTAAAAAATTTTAAATATTTAAATAATGTCAACTCGAATGATCGATTTTTTTTTTTTAAAACCAATTGTCAAAAAAAAAAAAAATCTACTTTTTAAAAAATTTATTTTGTTATTTAACCAAAAATTTTTTAATTAGAAAAATTTTAAGGTCTTTAGTTATTAAAAAAATAATTTGGGAAAAAAAAATAAATAAAAAAACGACAAAAACTTCGGACCACTAAAAAAAAATCAATTTAATAGATCACAAGATCTCCAAAAAATTTCCCCTTTTCCTTTGTAAATGATGTGTTTTACCTTTTTGGAAATTTGCACATTATCCTTAACAAGATCTTCAAAACCAAAAAAAAATAAATGCATCAATGCTCAATCTTTGTTTCAATTGCTTTCGAAACGAAAATAACACTCATCTTATCCATAAAATTTTATAATTTTATCTAATATTTGGGTTTAAAAAATAAAAAAAAAAAAAAAGGAAAAAAAAATCCTTTCACAATATGGCAAAAAAAAAATAAAAAATAATAATAAAAAAAATAAAAATTTTCCATTCAAAAAAATTTTTTCCGATACCCCATATTCGTTTGGCGCAACACCACATGCTCATCATAAATACCCCCACTAGATTTTTTCCCGGGAAATCTAACCAAAAAAATTTGGGCACAAGATCTATTCCAAATAAAATTTAAAGGGAATTAGGCATGAATGTTTTTTCCCGGGAATCAAAAACCAAGAAATTGGGCCTACTAGTTTTTTTCCCCAGAATAAAACCAAAGAAATTGGGCACGAATTTTTCTCGCTGGAACATATAAAACCAAATACCTTTAAAAATGAATCCATGAATATATTTTTTTCCTTTCTTTCTTTTTTTTTTTTTTTTTCCTTACTTTTCCCCCTCCATTTGCATTGAAGAAGGGATGAGTTTCCTTTCAAGCCTTATTCCCCTTTTTTTCCCCCCCCCCCTTTTTTTTTCCTTCCTCTTACAAATTTAAAAGGGCCAAATTTTGGACTTTAACTAACTTCCCCCCCACTAGCACTAAAAAAATTCTTCGCACAAATCATGTAGAAAAATGAAAGAAAAATAAATTTTGGGTACCGAAAACTAAATCATTTCGTATAAAAATTTGTTTAAATCTCTATAAAAAATTTAGAATTTTAAATCAGGGCCATTTTTTGTATTAAGCGATGACTTTCAAGGGGATTATTTTTTAGTTTTTTCCTTTATGCTAAAGATAAAGAAGGGAAAAAAAATTTGTAATTTTTTATAAAAATTTTCGATAAACTTTTCCTTTAAAAAGTTAATTATTAATTTTTTAAGGACTACACTTAGCTTCTATTTATTTTTCTTAAAGGGGGGTTAAAATTTGGGTTTAATACAAAAATCTATTAAAAATAATTGGCCCAACCCGACGTATATCAAACTATAACTTTCCCAACCAAATTTTTAAAATAAAAAATTTGGGGGGGAAATTTCCAGAAAATTTTAAAAATTTTTCCCACAAAAGAAATTGGGTTTTCCTTTTTTTTAAATAAAATTGTTTTAAAATTTTCTCCTTTAAAAAATTTAAAATTTCAATTTTTTGCAAAAATGTTTCAAATTTGGGCTTTTTTTTTTTATTTACCCTTTTCCCTTTTTCCTTTTTTAATTATAACAAAAAACTTTCAATTCTTATTTTTTTTTAAACAGTACCCCTTAAAATGCACAAATAATATTTTTTTTTGGGGGAAGAAAAAAAGGAATGGCTCCCCTTTTAAATATAATTAGCATCTACGGAAAAATTTTGAATTGGTAAAAGGAAAGTTTTTTTTCTTTTTTTTAAAAGGGTTTCTTTTTTCATATTTTTTTTAATTAACATTTTCTTTAATTTTACCAACTTCGTTAAACCTTAAACCTCCACTATCAAAGGGAAACCAAAAAAGTGAGGAAGAGCAAAACCCCTTCTTAATTTTACTTAAAACAAAACCTGAAAATTCTTTGTTTTTTTAACCACATTTTTACCTTTACAACACTTTTCCTTTATAAAAATTATCATTTCTCTAAAATGTATCAGTAATATTTGGTTTTATTCATAGGATTATATTTACACTTTACTATTTTTATTATAGATTGTAGATATCACAAAATTTGGGTAGGGCAAATATCATCCTTTTTCAATTGAAATGAAATGCATACAAAACATTCAAGCAAGAAATTTATTATAAAAAAACTTTTAAATAATATTAATATAATATGAAAATTGATAATTTTACATATAAATACCAAAAAATTTTTTAATACTAATAATAAAACATGTTTTTTTTAAAATATACTATCTAAAATTTTTTATTTTACAAAAAATTTTTTTGTTTAAATAAAAAATAAACAATTTTACCCGGGGCATGTAAAGTATAAATATTTTTAAAATTTTTCTGAAATATAGGTGAACACCCTATGCCCCATTTAAAAAATTAGAAAAAACCCTTTTTTTCTGCCATGTCCCCACTTGGTAGCCTGTCTTGTTTTTTTGCATGAAAAAGGGGTACACAAAAACAAACCACTGGGGAAAATCCAATCCACATGTTTTTATGCCCCAAAAACCCCCAAAATATGATTTACCATTTGCTTTGGGCACAAATGCATTTTCTCTTTTTTCCCTGTGGGAAAAAAAAAAAAAAAGAAAAAAAAAAACACAAAATAAAATAATAAAAAAAAAGGGTTTTAAATTTATTACATTGCCCCTTTGTATTTGGTCTAAAACTTATCGATAAAAACGTAAAAATAATAAATTATTAAGATGGGCGTTTAATTAAAAAAATTTGCTTTTAAATAAAAAAATTAGTTTATGATAAGCATAAAAAAGAAAAAAACCCAGTATAATTTTAAATTATTTCTTTTTGAAACAATACGAATATAAAATTTGTACTATTACTTTTTTTTTGGTTAAAAATTTTGGACTACATTTTTATTTTTTTTTCATATTTAATTTTCAATATTTAAAATTATATTTTAAGAAATTTTTTATCCCTATTTTGAAACAGGGTTTAAAGGGAATTATAAAATTCTGCAAATTAAACAAATTATTTATAATATTAAAAAAAAAGGCTTTGATTTGCTAGCTAAAAAAACCCTTAAATTTTATACGCCCCCAAAAAATAATTAATTTTTTGTTTTTTTTAATAAAATTTAAATTTTAATTTTAATTTTAAATGTTATAAATGGGAGCTACTTTTGAGAAAAACAAGATATTTTTTTTTTTGTTTTGGGGGTTTTCTTACTAATTTTTTTAACCAAAAATTTTTTAAATTTCATTACTAAACAAAATTCCCAAATTAAATTTTTTAAAAATTTTTTTATACAATTAATATCAAAAAAATTTTAACAAAATATCAACCGAATAGAAAAAACAATTAATTTTAAAATTCACGAAAAAATTTTTAAATTGTGTGAAAAATCTTCGAAGAATAATCGCCCCAATGGAAAAGGAAAAAAATCTTACCACGGGCATTTTTTAAATTTTACTGTCACATTTTTCTCATTACCTCGTAACCGGGAAATGAAATCTCCCCTTTGCGGTCTGACGGGGTTTTTTTCAAAAACCATTGTCGTGTTGACATTTTTCCTACTCTTTTGCGGGCCAAAAAAAATCCCTTTTGCGAAAACATACATATTTAAATTTCCCCAAAAAAAAAAAAAAAATCAACGGGAAATTACCCATTATACACAAAAAATTTAGGTTTTTAAACAATCAAATTTGATAAGTATTAAAAAAATATAAATTATAAAAAAAAATTTAACAACAATCACTCTAAACATATTTTAATTTAAATGTGTAAATTTTTTAAATCTATCTCAAGATAAAAACAATAACATATACAAAATTAAAAGTCATCTAAATTTACTTCCCAAAATAATACATAAATATACATGTGATAAAAAAATTAAAAATAATACATAGAAGGGATTTTTTTTTTTTAAATTCCCCCTTTTACCAAAATCACGTTTTCCCAAAAAACCATTAAAATCTTTTTTCTACAATAAAATATCGTCCCTACGGGGGGATTACTACCTTTTCCTTTTACTTGTCAACAAAATTTTCCCCGGGATGAATGTCATGTTTTTCGCAAATTTAAAATTTCCAACTGACTTTTACACGGGGAGGCCATTTATAAACCCTTTAATTCGTCAGCCCATCCACATTTCCCTTTTAAATGTACATTTTATTTGCTCAAAATTCTTTGTTATGCGATACTTTTTAAAAGGAGTTGGATAACTTTTTCCCAAAGTTTTACAGATGGGTTTAAAATTTACGCGGGTCCACCATGACAAAATTATTAACCTTGAAAGGGAAAAAGGAAAATAAAAACCCAAATTTTTTATCAATTCATATTTTTAAAAAAAAACATTATTTTATTATTATTATTATAATTATTATTATTTTTAAATTATTATTTTTAATTTTTAATGCTTAAAATTTAAATTTTGACTGCAATTTAATATCTAAATTTAAATGAAAAGTTAATAGCCATCCATACTTTAATTTTTTATTGCTTTTTAATTTTTTTAAATAATTGCCTAAAATCCAAAACGGGAATGAAAAACCCAATCCACCTCTAAAGAGGTAAGTTTAGGAGGTCTCCACACAAATAAAAAGAAACAAAAGATTTGACAAAATTCGAACAGATCCCAAACCACTAAAACTCAAAATGTTGGGGTTTTTAAAATTTCAAAAACAAAAAAATTAAAAGATTTGTAAATACTTTCTTTCGAATACTCTTCAAAAAAAATTTTGAATTATATTTAAAATTTTAATTAATATACTCATAAAAAAACAAAACCCATTTTGCCCCCCAACAATCAAAGGAAATTTGATAAGAAAAAAGGGTTTTTGAAAAAACAAATTAAATTTAAAAGGGAATTTTAATTTAAGAATTCAATTGTCAAAAAGTCTCTCCCAAATTATATACGATTTTTTAATAAACCAAACCCTCATAACAAAAAATTCGACTTTTAAAAAAAGGAAATAAACTGGGAAATATAATAACTGAAAAAGGGAAAAAAAAATTTTTTTTGTTTGTGTATTTTCTAGCAAATCCTATAATTTTTTTTCGGGGGGTGGGAAAAAAACCCCTCAGATGTTAAATTTTTAATAACGAAGGAGTCCTTTAAAAACCCATTGAGTAATTTAAAGCAATAAATTCGCTTCTAAATTTTTGAGCAAAACTCCCAAACCAAACAAACGTGTTAAATTAAAAAAATGTTGAGAGCCCCTCCAAAAATTTAAATAAAATAAAATCTCTTCTTTGCATTTTTTTAAAAACCATTTTGGGGATTTTTTTTAAATTTTATTTTTTTTTTTTTAAACCCCCCCAAAAAGTCAAAACATTTTAAGAAAGGAAGGATTTTTTTTTTCCCAAAAATTATAATTTTTAATTTCTTTTAAAGGGTTTGGAAATTTTTTAAATTGTTTTTTTTTTGTAGGGTTGATGCTTTATAAATTCCCCCCATACCCAAATAATAGTCCAAATAAAATTTAAATTATTTCCCCTCACTCCAATCGGGGAAAAAATTATAAAGTTCATGCAAAAATCATTCAAAACCATTTTTTTTTTTTTTTTTATTTTCATTAAAAATCATATAATAAAAATTTTTTTTTAGATTATTCAAACCACCCCCAATTAAGGGAAACCCCAAAATTACACATAGATATTGCTCCGTGAGCTAAGGCCAAAATATAAAAAAAAAAGGTTTTTTAAACCCAACCCCCAAACACCCAGTCAATTATATTCCCAATTTAAATTTCCTATTTCAGATTACATTTTTTTGGGCTAAGAATGGGAAACTTTCTACTATTCCATAAAAATATCATTTTCTTTTGGGGCCCTGGGAAAACAAAATCTTTTTCTAAATAATTTTTTTGTCATTTATCAAAATACCTTTATTTTTTGTTAGTTTAACTTATTTAGTAAAAAATGTCAAATAAATTTTATTTGAATTAAAAAATGCAATAAAAAAAAAAAAAAGAACCCACCTTTTTGAGTTTTCCCAAAATTTTAAAAAAAAAATAAATACAGGGGCATAAATAGTCAGGTAATAGATCTTACCCCTAAATTTAAATTGCTAATACAAAAATGCTGATTTGATAAATTTATATTTTTTTTCGATTTCTATAGTTTATAAGAAATCCAAACGTAACAAAAGAGTTAAACAATTTAAATTTAAAAAATTTCACCTATAAATAAAAAAAGTTGGGGAAAAAGGCGAAATTTAATAGACCCTTAAAGGGGCTTAATTAATTGACCTTGCAGGAAAAATCCTCAATTTCAATTGGGGGGCTTTATACACTTGGAGTGGGCCCAAAAATATTTCTTTAAAAATTTTTGATTAACTTTTTTTTAATGATATTTTTTTTATATTATTTACATAAAATTTTTTAATTTACATAATATATGTACTTTACTAAAAAATCCCCGCTAACGTTTTTTTAGTAAAAAAATTAAAATAATTAAAAAAAAAAACTCAACTGTAAAAGTTTTTAAAATTTTTTGAGAACTAAATGAAAAAAAAATAAATAAAAAAAGATTTGGAAATTTGGGTAAAAAAAAACAATAAACATTAAGAAGTAAAATTTAATTTTTTCCCCCCATCAATATAAGGGTGGAAAAAAAATTTTGTAAAGAATCACGGGCCCCCACTCTCATTTTAAAACTTTTTTTTCCCCCATATATGGGAAAAGATGTCCTTTTTTTTCTCATATTTTTAATTTTCTTCTAATAAAATAGTTTCAATCGTCCCCCCCTAAAATAATAATTACAAAATGAAATTAAAAATAGCCCTATTTTTTAAAAAAATGATCATTTCCCACATACAGAATGTAAAAATGTTGTTTTTTGCTCTGGGAATCTCTATTTTAAATAAGAATATAAAAACTTGGGCTACTAATTGGGGGACCTAATACAAAAAAAAAAAAAAAAAAAAAAAAACCTACCAAGGAAAAATTAGAACTGCACTCCACAGCCCACATTTTAAAGAATAAAAGGGGAAAAAAAAAATGTTCACGATACTGATACGGGAAAAAAAATTAAAATGAATAAACTTTATTAAATTAAACTGGGTTTTTTTTTATGAATGTTTAAAACTAGGGCCAAATTTATAAAAATGAAACGAAAAAGAACCGGGAAATATAACCCTTGGGTTTTTTTCCCGGATGTAGGGTACCCAATTATCTTTTAATGGTTTAAATTAAAAAAGCAACATGTTTTTTTTTTGAATTTTTTCGACCCTTCCGGCCCAAGAAAAATTTTTTGGGGATTCATAAAATAAAACCCCGTGGAAGCAGAAGCTATAACCCAAACGGGGCCCCCTTCAAAAAATTTGGGGCCCGTGGGATAATATCCCCCCCTAACCAATTTCGGTCGGCCCATGCAAATTTCCCCTTTTCAATTTACCTAGGTGTAATGTAATGTAACGCTTAGTAAAAAAAAAGATAAAAATAAAAAACAACAAAAATCAACCCCCTCTACGTAAAAAAAAATACTAAGGGTAGTAAAAAAAAAAAAAAACTTCCACTTAAACCCAATTTTTATTTGTCCCGGGTTTTAAACCCTATAAATTTCCCTCTTAGCACTCTCTTTTGTTTTATAAATAGCAAAAAAAAGTATAAACAATTGAAATTGGGGTATAAAGTTTCAAGAAAACAAAGGAAATTGAAGACAAGGAAGCCTTTATTCTTTTTCCTTTTATCCGGGGGAAAATTTTTTGATTAAAATGCACTGCATTCTTTTTTACTATTTGTATTTTGGAAAGGACATATGGATTTTGATGACCTACGCTTACAAAGAACTATCTCAAGACGCCTTTTTTTTTTTTTTAATATTTTTTTTTTAATTATTTTCACTTTCCCTCAAAAGTTGGGATTTAAAAACCCCTCAATTATCATCGACAAAATTTAAAGGGCCCATTATGATTTTCCCTATAAGATTTAACACTACAAAAAGCATATCCCTTTTTTTGATCGTATTGCAACTTTTTAGATATGCCCAAACTCTATTGATCATGAACCCCCATTTCCCTAAAGTAACACTCCCGTTTTTTTTTTTCAACTTTTTGTTTTTCTTTTTTTTGTTTTAATGGGGAAAGGGAAAAAGGGGCTAAGAGAAAAAAAAAAAAAAAAAAAATCTTTTTTTTAATTTAGAGACAAAAAATTTTTTTTTTTTTTTTTTTGGGGTTTTTTCTTTTATACCAATTTATATTTTTTTCAGAAACGTTGTAAACCCATTAGCTATGAAACTTAAAGGTGAATTTTTTGGGGAAAAATTATATAAACCAAAATATCTTTATTGTGGAAAATTTATAGGATATTGGTTTTCGGATGGGCATCCAATTATTTCTTAAAACAAGAAGGGGAACCCAAACCTTTTATTTCAAAGTAGGGCTTAATTAATTTAATAACATAGGAAACCAAACAAACTGAGAATTTTAAAAAAGCCTTTTAAAATAAACCCATTCAAAGCCTAAAAGGGGTTTTTAAAGCTCAATTGGGGGGGAAAACCCAAACATTATTTAAAATTTATCAAAGTACATGCCAAAAAATTTCCCCCCCTTTCTTCTCTTAGAAAAAATTTTCCATTTTTTTTTACCACAATTTTTCCAATTTTAAGAAGCCCTTTTTATCCCAAAAAATATTCTTTCTTGCATTCCCCCGTCCGAATTTGCTTTAATTTTAGGGACTTTCCCCACAGTTAATACTTTAAAATTCCCCTTCATCAATGGGGCACTAAACCCTTTGAAAGAAGAAAAACCATTCAAATTAAACCCATAATCATCAATTTAAGAAAATATACCTTGAAAATTCCCGTTTGAAAAAAATATACAAATTTTTGTGTAAAAATTCATGGAGACCCAAATTTTAAAAAAGTAAAATACAAAAATAAAAAAAAAAGGATAAATTGAAATTTTTAATTATATAATAATTGATTAACAACTTTTTATTGATTGAAAAAATTAATAAAGGGTTAAAAAAGAGATTTTGAGGTTAGAAATTCAATTAAAAAGCCCTTGGGCGACCCTTTAAAAAAAAAAAAAAAAAAAAAAAAAAGAAAAGAAAAGGGAAAAATTTTCCAAAAGCTAACCAAATTTTAAAGGGGAATTGACCTCATTTACAAATTTTAAAGCTCATACCGGGGAAATTTTTTTATCAAATTTAAACCCCAAAAAAAAAATAGCTAAACACATTTGAAAAGGGAATAAAACGTTTTGTTATTGAAAAAATTTGGGCGAGATATTTATGTCTGTAGCCTAAACCCAAAAAAGGGTTTTTATTTAAAACTTCTTTTCTCCTTTTTTTGATTAATGGATTAAAATTGATACCTATAATTATGAAAAAATCTCTTAACACAATTAAGATAATTTGCTATAAGAGCTTCATCAAAATTTGGGTTAAATTTTTAAGTCAATGAATAATTTAGGCACACAAGTTACCCGTTGTTTTTATCAATGCTTTTAATATAAATAAACCCTATAAAACATTCTAAAAAATTGAAACGGGTTTTTTTTTGGGGCTTCCAAACAAAGTCAAAAACCCTCGATTGATGACAAGTTATTGACTTAATATTTTCATCTATTTTAAAGGTTAAGGGAATTGAAAAAGAAATACTAGTAGATCCCAAAAGCATGCCTTTTGTCATTTGTAAAAATTTTTTAAAAACAAAAAAAACCCCTGGACTTTAAAGTTCACTCGTATTTGAATATTAAAAATTTTGGGAAAAAAGATTTATAAAAATAGACTCCCTTTTGATTAACCAAAAAATATGAAAAATTATATGACAAAAGGGAAAACCTATGAATTAAACACCGTATAATTTTGAGCAAAAACAACAAAAAGGGAAATTTAGAGTAATAAGGGTTAACAAAATTTTAAACTAATTTTTGATTTAGAGGACTTTTTTTGGGAAAAATAAATTTTAAAATTTCTTATTGATAATTTGGAAAAAATTTGGAAAAATTTTAAAAATATGAATTTTTTTAATAAATGGGCCCGATCGCTTTTTTAAATGAAAAAGGTTATTTTAAGGAGTAAAATAAAAAATTTTAATAAGATTTTGAATTTAACCCTTACCTTTTATCATTTGATTTTATTATCATTGGTATCCTTTTTTGAAAAAAAGGAATCTACAACCAATGACTACTTGTATTTAAGAATAAATGGTTTTTTTCCCAAGTTAAATTTTTCTTATGAAAATTTTTTAGTAAAAAAACTATATTTGTCCATTAAAAAATAACTCCCCCTTTTTTAAAAAAAAAATGGCATTTCCCGGGGTTTTTTTTATAAGTAAAATCTTATGAAATTGTTAGTAGAAACTTTTATTTGTACATTATAATAACTCGTTTTTAAATAAAAAGGTAGGAAAAAAATTTCTATTATAAACGAAGTTGATTTTGTTGTTTAGAAATAATTTTCCCAAATGTTTTATTTATTTTTTTTTTTTAATTTTTTTTTCCGTCACTATAAAAATTTATCAAAAAGGAATCATTTGGGTTTTCATCGTGGGAAAAAAGAAATTTTCTCCATTTATGGTTTTTAAATGGGTTTTTTCCCTAAAAAAGAAAAAAAGGGGTAGGGCGGAAAAAAACACAATCACAAAGTAAAAATTTAAAGTCATTTTATTTTTAGTTTTTTAAAAGATTCTTATCTACTCAATTTCGCAATAAATAATAAATACGCCCCCAGCAAGGAACCAAAAAAAAAACTATTTTTAATAGCCGGTTTTTCCCGCAAATTTACCCGGTTTTTTTTTTTCCAATTTTAAAGGGAAAAAAATTTTAAAAAAATAAAATTTATTTTAAAAAATATTCTACAAAAATTAAGTATTTTTTTAATTTTGGAGTAAAAAATTTTAATTTTTTAAAATTTTGCCCGATTACCCCCACAAATTTAAATAAAGTTTTTTTTTATAAAATAAAATGCAGCATTCCAAATTTCCCCTGCATCCTTTTGTATTAATTAACAAAAATAAAAAGCACCATGAAAGAGGGAAAAATAAATAATTTTAATGCCCTGAAAGCAATGCCCTGCCATTGGGGGCCCATCACCCCAAAAGTATTTTAAAAAACAAAAAATTTTAAAAAATTTTAATTAAATAGTAAAAAATTGACTTATCTTTAAATTAATTTTTTTGTTAAATTTTTTTCTGTCGCCTAGTTTTTTGAAAAGATACCTTTTTCAATCAAATTTAAAAAAAAATAAACCCCTAAAATTTGGGTACCTTTTGGCCCCAATTTTTTTGGGTCTTTATTAAATTACACTAAAATATTACAATTTAAAACAGACGTTATTTCTCATATTTAAAAAATGTTTTTTATTTTAAGGAAGTGATAAATTTGAGCTTTTAAATTATTTATAGGGAAAAAAAAATAAATAAAAAAAATAAATGAAAGCAAAAGCGGCAAAAAGGGGGTAAAAGGTGGAAACTATTAATTTAAACCCGAACAATCATTTAAAAGTGAAAAAAATAAGCTTTTTAAACCCTTTTTATGGCTTTTAATTTGATAAAAGAAATTAATTAAAAAAATTCCTTTTTTAACTTTTCCTTTTTTTTTTTCCCTTTCTATATTTTAACTAAAGTTTTTAGAAATTGGGGGGTTTAAATTTTTAATTAGCCCCAAACCCATTTTGGGCCCAATTTTTTCAGCCCATATTAAAAAATGGTTTTGGGTTTTCCAAAATTTGTTATCCAAAAAGTTAAAAGGTTAGCCCTTTTAAAAAAAAAAAAAAATTTGATATTTGAAAAAAATGAAAAATTAAAAATTTTCTCTTTCATTTTTCAATTTACAAAACCCAAAAAAGGTAATACGGGTATTGAAGTGCATTGAGGGTTTTCCATTTTTAATTTTCAGATTAAATTTTTTGATATAATTTATTCAGCCTTTTTTTTAATTTTTTTTTTAATATACTTTTCAAAAAAATAGGGGTCATGTGATTTCCCTTTTCCGTTTTGTGTGGGAAACATTTTTTTTATATCACCTTTTCCCGATTGTAAAGGATTTACAAACTCATCCATAATAAAATTTTTTTGGGTCAAAAACGTAAATTTATATAACGAAAGCAAGACTAAAAAGGGAAACCCGACTTGTTTTTTTTAATATTTTTTTAACTCGGCTGCCAAAACGTGGGAAGGAAAATAAAATTTTAACAAAAATATTTTAAAAAATAAGATTTAAAAAAAGGGAGGTGACCTTTTAAACCCAAAAAAATTAAAAAACCAAAAAAATTAGTTAAATTTTTTTTTTTTTAATTCATAATACTACATAAGTGGGGCCGGTTTAAATGGGTTTTCCCTTTTTAAATAAGTTAAAAAATTAAAAAACCCCATTTTAAATTTTAGGTTAAAGTGGATAGCCCACTAATCCTTTAAACCCATTTAAAAACAATTTTAATCAAACAAAAAAGTTAATTCTAAGCTAATTTATTTTCCCTTTAAAATCATTCCAAAATTTAATAGGGTATAACTTTTAAAATTGTAAAATTATTAATTTTAGAATTTTTTTTATTTCAATCAAATTTTTAAAAAACCTAATAATTTTCTTTTTAATTCCTAACAAGTCTTATACCGTTGGTAAAATCTTCACAAAATATCTAAAAAATAAAAAAAAAGTCTTTAGCCAAAAGTGTAAAAATATATATATATATAGAGAAGAAGAGAATAAAGGGATTGATCCAAAAAAAAATTAGAAAAATAGAAAAAAAAAATTTTTAAAAATTTTTGGGGTTTGACAAAAAATTTTAAAAAATTAATAATGCTTATTTTTACTATTTTTAAAAAATTTCTTTGATATTTCCTTCAAATACTCGAAAACCCAAAAAAAATGGAATTTTCAAACAAATCAAACGAGTTTTCTCTTGCAGCATACTTCACTTAGCGCATGCCATAATTGTATAAATAGAATAGATGATAAACCGAAGGGGCCCAAAAAAATAAATTTCTTTTTTTTTTTTTTTTAATCTTTTCACTAATTTCGAACTTTTTTTATAATGATTTTTTAATTGGGGAAATTTTTTTTTTTTTAACTATCCAAAGTAAAAATTTTATATTAATGTTTTTAATTTTTAATTTTTTCTACATAAAAATTTTAAATAAAAAATATTATATTTTTATTTCCCAAAATTTTTTTTAAAAATTTAAAAAAACAAACTTTTTTTCTTTTTGATTTAAAAAAAATTTTCCCCCTTAAATCATTTTAAAAAATTTAAAACTTAAAAATTAAAAAAAAAAGTTATTATTTTGCCTTATTTTTTATTTAATTTTAAAATTTTTTAAAGGTAATTTTTGAAAAAAATTTTTTAAAGGGAAAAAAAAATTTTTTTATAATTAAAAATATCAAAAAAAACTAAAAAACTAAAAAAGTTAAATTTAAAAAATTTTCCAAGAAAAATAAAAATTTTTTTTTTTTTTTAATTTTTTTAAATACAACCCTTTTTCCCCTTATAATTTTTATATTAAATTTTAAAAATTTTTTCTTTAAATTTTTTAAAAAATTTTTTTGAAATTTCCCCTTAAATTGGAAATAAAAAAATTTTTTATGTTTTTTAAAAGATTAAAATAAAACAAATTTTATTTTAAATTTAAAAATTTTTATATTTTTTTATTTAAAAAAATTACCCCTTTATTTAAAATTTTCCCATTTTTTAAGTAAAAAATTTTTTTCAACCCCTCTTTTTCAATTTTAAAATTTTATTTAAAATTACCCATTCCCCCCTCCCCGCCCAATATAATAAATTAAAAATTGGGGAAAAAAATAAAAAAAAAGATTTTTCCATTTTTTTTTAAATAATGGTTTTAATAACCCCCATTTTTAAACCCCTTAAATTTTTAAATATTTTTGAAAATATATCCCTTCCAAGTTCATTACGAAAAAGGCCCTTTCACATCCTTTTGTTAATTTCCAAATTTTTTCCCCAATTTACCTTATTAAGGGAATATTAAAACCCTTAAAAAGAAAAGTATTTGCCCATTTGGGGAAAAAATCCCCTTTTTTTTAAAAGTAATTTAAAAAAAATTTAAGAAAAAAAAAGTAATAAATTTTCTTTAATCTTTTTGGTCCAAACACCCTTAAAACCCTATTAAAAATTGGATTATATTAAAATTGAGTTTTTTAATTTTTATTTTTAAAAAATTTAAATTTTTTTTTTAAAATTTCTTTAAAAATTTCCAAAATATTTTTTAATTTCCCAAAATTTTTTTTTTTCTATATTTATTATAAAAATATCAAAAAAAAAGGTTTACTAAAAATTTTTAATAATTTTTTTATAAAAACAACCTAAAAATCCTTTTTTTTTGAATTTAAGGTTGGGAATTTAAAATTTATTTATTTTCCCACCAAACCCCCTAAGGATATTTAGAAATTTTTTTTAAAAAAAATTAATATTTAAAATAAATTTTTATTTTAAAAAAAACATTTAAAAAAATAGAAAAAATTTTATAAATTTTAAATTTTTTGAAAAAAAAACTTGGGGAAAATTTTTTATTTGGGAAAGTTTAAAGGAAATTAAAAAGAAAAAATTTAAATTTTTAAAAAAAAAAATTTTAAATAAACCAATATTTTAAAAAAGGAATTTTTTTTTTTAAAAAAAAGGGGAAGGAAATTAAGCCCAACTTGCTTAAAAAAAAGGGGGGGGGGGGGGGGGGGGGGGGGGGGGGGGGTTTTTTTTTTTACTCCAAAAAAAAAAGGATTTTTTTTTAAAAAGGGGAAAAAAATTTTTTTCTTTGGTAATTTTTTTTTAAATTTTCTCCTAAATAAAATAAAAAATTTTGTAAAATTTTAAAATAATTTTTTAAAAATATTTCATTGAAAGCCCGGGGTTTTACAACCCCTTTATTAAAGCCAAATTGGGGGGTAATTATTGCTAAAAAGTTTAAAAATCAAAAATTTAAAACATTTATTATTCTTCTTATTTTTTCCCCTCCCTTTTTTTTCCTTAAGAAAAAGCCCTAAAAGGGGTTTTTATTTGGGGGAAAAACTAAAGAAAAATTTTTTTGAAAAAAAATTTTTAAAAAAAAATTTTAAAAGTTAAAAATTTTTAAAAAAAATCATTGGGTTTTAAAATTTTTTCCCATTTTTAATTTTAAAAAATAATTTAAAAATTTTTTATTTAAAAAATTGTATTATTTTAAAATCAAAATGCCCTTTATTTTTTATAAAAGATTTATTAAAAATGTACCCCAAAAATATTTTCTAACAATTTTTAAAATTTAAAAAAATTTTAAAATTTTTTTTTAAAAAACAAATTTTAATTTTCAGTTCCTTTTTAAAAAAAGATAAAAAAACAAATTTTTAATTTTTTCATAATATTTTAATTTTTTTTAAAATTTTAACCTTTTTTCATTTTAAAAATGAACCTTATATTAACAAAATTTTATTTAAAACCCAAAAAAAAATTATATAAAAAAAAAATTACTTTTTAAAAAAACTTACAAATTTTTAAATTTTTTAAAAACCCCGGGGGCCAAAAATAAATAACATAAGGGTTTAAAATAAAATACTTTTTAATATTAAAATTTCAAAAAATTTTTTTTAATAAATTTTATGAAAAAGTTTGGGTTTTAAAAAAACAAGAAATCGTAAGGATCAAATATTATTTAACTTAAATTAAAAATTTTTAATATTTTAATTTTATAAAAATTTTAAAACAAAAAAAAATTAATATTAAAAATTTATTTTTTTATGGGAAATTTAAAAAAAAGTAAATTTTCCCCAATTCAAAAACATTCCAAAAAAAAAAGTTGAAACTTTTATGAAAAAGTTTTAAAAACCCAAAAAAGATCTTAATTTAAAGGGGGCCTTTTCCATTTTAAAACAAAAACTAAAACCCCAATTTTAAAAAAATTTTTTTACATTTCCAAAGTTTAGTATTTTTTTAAAAGAAAACAAAACCGTTTTAAAAAGAATTTTTAAAAATTCCCCAAAATTTTTCCCCTTTTTCGATATTTAAAAAATAAAAAAGGAAAAATTTTAAAATTTTTTTAATAAAACCCTTTTTAATTTTAATTTAAAAATTTTGTTAAACCCAAAAATAATTCAAATTTTTATTTTTTTTATATTTTTTAATTTTTTTTTAAAAAAACCCCCCCCCCCCCCACTCTCCCTTTTTTCCCAAAAATATATTTTAAATAACAACCCTTTTTTGCCAAAAGAATTTTTTTTTTTTTTATTAAAATTTTTTATGTGAAAGAATTTTTAAACCAAAAGGGGGAAAGAACCCCTTTTTTGGAAAAATTGAAAAAGAAAAAGAAAATTTTTTTTATAAATTTGAAAATTTTTTTGAAAAAAAAAATTTTTTTAAAAAAAAAAAATTTTTTACTTTAAATTTTATAAGGGGCCCAATTAAACAAACCCTTTTTTTAACATTTTTAAAAGGTCTTTTCTTAAATAATTAAATTCTTGGAAACCCATTTTTTTTAAATTAAAGAAATTAAAAATTGTTTTTGGTTTTAAAAAAAATTAAGCCTCCCGAAAACCCCTTTAAACCAACAAGTAAATTTGGGGTTTAAAATTAAATTTTTAAAAAACCTTTTAAACGGGGGGGAAACAACGGGGGAACAAAATTTTTAAAATTATTAAAAAAATTAAAAAAAAAAAAAAAACTATTTTTAAATCAAAAAATTTTTTTATTTTTTTTTTAAATTTAAACCCCCCATTTTTAAAAAAAAAAACTTAAAAATTTTAAAAAAATTTTTATTAAATTCCTATCCTTAAACCCCTTTTTGGGAAACATTAAAAAAAATAACTAATTTTTTGGGAAAACAAGTCCAAAAGGTTTAAAATTTTGGTTAGCCCCTTTTTCTTTATATTAATTTAATAATTGAAAAAAATTAAAAAAAAAAATTATTTAAAAGCAGAATGGAGAAAAAAAAAATCCAATTTCAAAAAGGAAAAGGAAAAATAAAAATTTTCCCCAGGAAAGGAACAAGACACAACTTTTGAAAAAATTTTTCTAAATTTTAAAAATCCCCAAAAAAGCCCCGTTTTTTAAAAAATATCAAAAATTAAAATTATTATAAAGGATAACACGGCACTTAAAAACCAAAATTTTTTTTTCCATTTAGGGATTTTTTAAAAATAGAGGGATTTTTTTTTTTTCTTTTTTTTATCTTTTTTTCTTACTAACGTTACTTTAATTTTCACCTAGGTAAATTGTAAACTAAACAGGCCGACCGAAATTGGTTAGGGGGGAATTATCCCACGGGCCCCAAAATTTTTTGAAGGGGGCCCCCTTTGGCAAGCTTCTGCCCCACGGGGCTTACTTAAATCCCAAAATTTTCTTGGCCGGAAGGGGTCGAAAATCGAAAAACTGCTTGCTTTTTAAATTTTTAAACCATTAAAAGAAAGGGGGTCATCCTACACCCGGAAAAAAATAAATCAATTTTTTTTTACCATTCTTCGACCATTTTTTATCAAATTGGTCCTATGTTAAACTTCAAAAAAATAACCTTTTTAAGAAATCAATTTTTTTCATATCATAATCTTGTTTTCCGTATCACTATCTGCCACTTTTTTTTTTTCCCCTTTTATTTTTTAAAATGGGGGCGCTATGCAGTTCAAAATTTCCTTTGGGTAAGTTAGTTTTTTTTTTTTTTTTTTTTTTGTATTATCCACCAATTAGTATCCAAATTTTTTATATTCTTATTAATAATATAGAATCTACAGAGCAAAAATAAAACTTATACTTCTGTCATCTAGAAAGAATTCTTAAACAACTACCCCCACTCTTTTAATTTCTTTTGCTAACTCTTTATTTTAATAATCGATTTGAAACTATAGTATAGAAAAAATTTAAATAAGAAAAAAAGGACATCATTCCATAATGAGGGAAAAAGTTTAGAGAACGGGAGACCAGTGATTCTTACCACAACTTTCCTCCTTATACTTATTTGGGGAAATTAAAATTTTTTACTTTTTAATTTTTATGTTTTTTTTTACCCAATCCAAACTTTATTTATTTTTTTTTTTTTTTTCATTTCATTTCTAAATAATTATAAACATTTACAATGATTTTTTTTTTTAATAATTAATTTTTTTTACAAAAAAAAACGTTTAGCTGATTTTCATTAGTCCAACGACATAAATTATGTAAATAAATTATAAAATTAAAAATAGATAAAATATCAAAAATAAAGTTAATAAAAATTTTTAAAAAAATAGTTTTGGGCCACCCCAAATGAAAAGTGACCAATTTAAATTGAGGATTTACCGACAAGGCTCATTAAATTTAATCCGAACTCTATTATTTCGCCATACTCCACTTTTTTCTATTTATAGTAAATTTTTTAATTTTAATTGTTTAACTCTTTAGATACCGATTGATTTCTATATAAACTATAAAAATCGAAAAACTATTTTTGTCAAATCAGCTTTTTTTATTAGCAATTTAAAAATGGATAAATCTATACCACAGCTAATATGCCTCTCGACTCTCATTTTTTTTCAAAAATTTGAATACCAAACGTCATTCTTTTTTTTTTCATTCATTTTTTAATTCAAAAAAACATTTATTTGACATTTTTACAAACTCAATCTATCAAAAAAAGCTATTAGACAAATGACAAAAACATTTTTGAAAAAAAGATAGCTTTTTCCTAACAAAAAAATAAAATTCATGGAAAGTAAAACGTTTCCTATTACTTAGCCAAAAAATAGTAATCATGAAATAGGAAAATTAATGAATAAATTGACTATATAGATTTTGTTGAAATACCTTTTTCTTCTATATTGTGGACCTTAGTCCACGGGAAATACTATTTGATAATAGGGTTCCCCCTTTACTTTGGTGTAAAAATCAAAAAAATTATATTAAAATTTTTTTAAAATAAAATATAAAAAAAAAAAAAAATGTTATGAATGTTTTGTGCATAAATTTTAAAAATTTTCCCAAACGATGGAGTAGGGGACAATATAATTCATTGGACAAATTTTTTGAAGGGGGTTTAATTTTAAAAAAGACTCAACCAAACAAAAAAAAATAAATAAAAATTCCCCAAACCAAAAAAATAAATAAAATTATCTTTGAAAAAAAAAAAATCCCCTTTCTTCAATTTTTTGATTTTTGGGGATTTCACAAAAAAAAAAAATAAAATAAAAAAAACCAAAACGGCCTTTGAAAATACCAGCAGTTTTATTTTTTTTTATTTTAGGGTTTGTCTCTCAACATTTTTTCCAAATTTCAACACGTTAGTTGTAAGGCACTTTTGCTAAAATTCTAGAAGCAGCTTTTCATTGCTTACTTTCTCAAAGAATTTAAACCACTCCTTCGTTTTTCTCAAATTTTTAAAACATTAGAACTTTTTTCGACCCCCGAAAAAATTTTAGGGGTTTGCTAGAAAATACCAAACAAAAAAATTTTCTTTCCATTTTCAGATTATTCATATTTCCTATTTTTTTACCTTCTTTAATTCAATTTTTTGTTATAGGGGTTTTGGTTTTTAAATAAAACGTAATAACCTTTTAAAGACTTTTTTACAATTGAATTTTAACTAATTCCTTTAATTTAATTTTTTTTCTTTTTTAAAACCGTTCTTACCATTCCCTTTGATTTTGGGGGGCAAACTGTTTCGTTTTTTTATACATATTAAATAAATTTAATAAATTCAAAAATTTTATGAAGAGTCAAATGAAAAAAAGTATCCACAAATCTTTTAAATTTTTTGTTTTTTGAAAATTTTAAAATCCTCACATTTGTGATATATGGCGTGTCTTTTTGAACTTCTTTTCAATCTTTTGTTTTTTATATTTTTGATGGAACCATCCTAAACTTACCCCTTGAGACGGGGTGTGTTTCTCCTGTCTTCGAATTAACACATAAAAAAGACTAAAATGAATAAAAATTTAAAATATGGATGCTATTAACTTTCATTAAATTTAAAAATTAAATTTCTCAAATTGAAAGTATAACATTTAAAAATAAAATAAAAAAAAAATAAAATAATAATAATAAAAAATAAAATAATAATAAGTTTAATATCGAATTTAAAAAGTGCGCTTATTTTTACCCTTACCCCCTTTAATTTTAAAAATAGCAGGACCCCTAAATTTAAAACCGATCTGTAAATCTTTTGGATTTGTTATCCAACTTTTAAAGAATCGCAACACAAAAATTAGACAAATAATATGTACATCAAAGGTAAAGGGATGGCACGAATAACCGGTAAAATCCGTCACGTGAATGTCCTTTGGGAATTTTTCTTTTTTAAAAACATGACATTCACCAACGGGAAATTTTTTTGACAACGAAAGGAATTCGTACTAAAACCCCCGTAGGGCACGATATATATATTAAACGTAATTTTAATGTTTTCGAAACGTATATTGGAAGGGGGAATTTAAAAAAAAAAACAATCACATTCTATGTATTATTTTAAATTTTTTATCACATGTATATTCTTTATTTTTTTAATAATTGAATTACTTTTTTAATTTTTTATACGTTATGATTGTATCTTAAGATAATAAACATTTACCATATAAATAAAAATGTAAGTAGGTAGTTGTAAATTTTTTATATAATTTATATTAAAATACTTACAAATTTTTATAGTAAATACCTAAATTTTTTTTTATAAGGGGAAAACCCCTTTTATTTTTTTTTTTTTTTTTCCCGGACATTCAATCATCGTAGCATTTGAATATTTTTTTGGCAGCAACAGAGAAACGTCAACCACAAATTTTTTTAAAAATACCACGCAGCAGCAAAAATTTTCCCTTCTGGTTTCAGGGAATAAAACTGCTGACAGTAAATTTAAAAAAAAAAAAAAAGCCGGATCCAAGCTTTTTGCTTTCCATTGGGCATTTTTTCTTTGAAGATTTGCCAATCAACCAATCTTTCTACATTTTAATACCAATTGTTTCATTTGGGAGCATATCGTTTCATTTTTTTATATATTTAAAGAAAAAAAATTTTAAATATTTAATTGTAATTTTTTTATAAATAAATTAAAAAAAGATTATAAAGATAAGAAATCACTTACAAAAATAAAAAAACTTGTTTCTCAAAATACTCTCCATATTTAACTTAATTAATTAACTTATTTTTAAAATATAAAAAAATATTTAAAATTTTATATACGAAAATTAAAGTTTTAAAAACTACAAACAACGACTTTTTATTTAATATTTAAATAATTTTTAATTTGCGAATTCTAAATCCGTTTAAACAAGTTTCAAATATAAAAAAATATACTTAAAATATACATTTGACAATTTAAAGTATAAAAGAAAATAAAATAACAAAGAGTACCAAATTTTTACCAAACAATAAAAAAAAATTTTTTTAAACGTATTAGATAATCAAAAAAATAAAAAAACTTAACTTTTAGTTCTCTTTATGCTTTTCATATCAATTTTCTTTATCAAATCAATTTTTAAATTAAACCTATCTTTAAAAAAACTTTATTACTGTTTTTATCGATAAGATTATATACCAAAACAAAAAGGCAATTTAAAAAAAGTTTTTTTTTTTTTTTTTTTTTTTTTTTTTTTTTTCCGGGGAAAATGAAAAAAAGAAAGGAATTATTTGGGGTTAGGCCTAAAACTTGGGGGATTTTTTGGTTTTTATTTCCTTTTAAAAAACAAGATATCCCTAAAGGAGAAAAAATTTTTTTTTAAAGGACATAGATTTTTTTTTTAGAAAAAAAATTTACTATTTCTTTAATTGAAAATAGTTTAAAAAAATATTAAAAAATTTTGTTTAAAAATTTTTTTTTTTAAAAAAAATTTTTTAATTATTTAAAAAATTTTGTTTTATTTAAAAAAAAATTTTTTTAAAAAAAAAATTTTTTTATTAAAAAATTTTTTAATTTGTTAAATTTTGACTAATATTACTTCATTTAATTATTATTTTATTCCAATTTATATTAAAATTTTATAAAAAAATGTTTTAAATTATAATTTGAATAAACAAATAAATAATTTATTTAAAATTTTGGAAAAGTAAATTAAAAGGAAATTTGGGTTAAAAATTAAATTTGTTTTGGTCAATTTTTAAGAGTTTTCTATTTTGGGTTCATTTTTTGAGGTATTTTAAAATTGTAACTAAAAATTTTAATTTAAGAAAAAAATTACCATTTATAAAGAAAATTTTTAATTTTAAATATAATTTCTATTAATTATTAAAAGAAAACCATATTTTATTCAAAAAATTTTTTTTTCAATTTAAAATAGAAAAATAAATAAAAGAAAATTTTTTAAAATTTAAAGAATAAATAAAAAAAACTTTAAAAAAATTTTTTAAAAAATTATATTTCCAAAAGATTTTAAAATTTTATCCCTAAAAATTTTTTGGAAAATTAATTATATTTCCTAATAAATTTAAAATTTAAATTAATATTATTTTAAATTTATTAATTATTTTTTATTTTATATAAAATTAAAAAATAAAATAAAAAACACTAATTAAACTTAATTATATTAATTTTTAAAAGATCAAAACAATTATTAAAATAATAATTCCTTCATTCTTACTTATAACTAGAAAACAAAAATCCTTAAATATGATTATTTTCCCCTTTTAAGTTCAAATTTAAAAAGATTTAAAATTCTATAAGGGTTTTGTTAAAATTTTTCTTTATTTTAATTGGGAAAATTTTTGGAAATTGAAATTATTAATTGGCCCCCTTTAAACGGCATTTTGAACAGTTAATTAATTTCTTTTAAAAATGATGGGTATTTAAAAAAAGAAAAAAAAAGGAAAAAATTTTTTTTGACGGATTTTTGGCCATTTAAAAATTGGAAAATTTATGTTGATCTATAAATTTATTTTTTATTTTTTAAAATTATCTATTTTTTAATTTTTTATTTAAATCTTTTATTAAATTAATTAATTCAATTTAGAAATTAAAGCTTTTTAAAGACAATTTTATTTAAATTAAGGAATAAATTTAATATTATTAATAATTATTTTTCCAAAAAGAAAGTTTTTTTTCTTTTTTTTTATTTTAAAATAATTAAAAATAAAAAGAAAAATTTTGCCTTAAACAATTGAAAAATCAAGATTTATTTTTTTTTTTTTAAATTTTGATTTTATAATAATTTCAAAAGAATCCAACCATAAAAAAAAAATTATGGAATTTTTATTTCCAAAAAAATTATTTTATTCAAATTGTTTTTATTAATTTTTTTTTTCCCAATATTTTAAAATATGAAAAATTTTAATAAAAAATTTTTAAAAAAAAATAAATTATAAAATAGATTTTTTTTAAATTTTTAATAAAAATTTTGTTATTTATTAATTTTATTTTAAAGGATAGAAAAATAATGTTAAAATTTAAAATTCCGAATTATCCGTTTCAAAACCAAAAAATTTTTAAATTCAAATTAAAATAAAACATGTTTTTAAAAAAATTTCATCTAAAAAATCAAAAAAATGTCTTAAACAGGAAAATTTCCCTATTTTTTGGGTAAATCCAAATCAAACCTTGGTTTATGGTTTTTTTGGCATGAATTGCCTCCCAGAAATCCTATTTTTTAATCTTTTAATAAAATAATCCCTACAACCCCAAAAATTTTAAAATTGTTAAATCCAAACTAAAAAATATATTAAAACCCTAAAAATGCCCTTTTTTTTATTTTTTAAGGTCCTCCACTTTGAAGAAGGGAAAAATCCATAAAAATAAAATAATTATTCCAAAATAAAATTTACATAAAAAATATTTATTTAACAATGGTCCTTTTTAATCTTTAATTATTAAAAAATTTAAAAAAATTGTTAAGTATTAAACTTTTTCTTTTTTTTTTTTGGTCAAATACCATATTAAAATTTTAATGAAAAATTTTATTTAAATTAATAAATTTTTAATGAGTTATTTATTTTTAAATTAAATTTTTAATAAAAAATGCAAAAAAATTTATTTAAAATTTAATTTAATTTATAAAAAATTAATATTTATATTTTATGGAATATAATTTTAAAGTTGGGGGATTGGGTTTTTCCAAAAGTAATTGAAAATATTTGGTGATAGATTAAAAATAATTTTAAAATGAATTATATATATAAAAAATTTAGGGAAAATTTTACAATTATTTCTTTACTAAAAAAAATAAAAAATAATTTAAAAAAAATAAAAAAATTTATAAATTTTATTAAAAAATTAAAATAAACCTTATTTCAAATTCATTTTTAAAATATTTTTTGCAAAGTTGATGGATTTTAAAAAAAACCTAATATTTAAAAAATTAGTTGGTTTGTTTTTTTAAATTTAAAATAAAAAAAATATTTAAACAAATTAAAAAAATATAAGAAATTTATAATTTAATAATAATTAATAGAAATAATTAAAATAATGTAACTTTTTTTTAAACAACTATATATTTTAAAGCATCTTTAATTAAAAAAATTTAAATTATAACTTTAAATATTAATAATAATTTTTTAAAATAATTTTAAAGCTATATAATTATTTTTAATCATGTTTACTTAATTTTTTTTGAAAATATTACAAAGAACAATTTTTCTCATTTTTAAAAGCATAACCAAAAATTTACTTTCCATTTAAAAATTAATAATTATTAAAGGAAAAAAAAAAAAAAAAAAAAATTACTAAAACAAAATTCTTTTTAAATTACTTGA
>JAMXBC010000224.1:0-5000 GCA_024138005.1 Lumnitzera racemosa
AAAATTTCTTTTTGCCCTAGAACTTTAAGGTGTATAAAATTTTTTTGGTTTTTTTAGGCAGGCGAGGGGGAAGGACTTCTTTAATTACGTTGACTCGGCAAGAAGCAGACCCACGTCAAGATAACCCTTCTTTGAAACACTTTGGTAGGCTCCGGAATCGAAATAAAAATAATGAACGAGCACATGGAGCCATCTCTTTATTTTATTGGGAAAAAAAAAAGATGGGAGATAGCTGATATTTCTATCAGCTAATAAAAGCCCAAGCAAAAAAAAAGGGATGTTTGGGTCTTTGAAACGTTCGAATCTTTTTTATAATAATCAGTTTGATTGTTTTACCGGAAAATCACGGTTTGAGTGTCTTAGTTCCTGAATATTCAGACAATAAAAAAATTAAAAAAGTAAAAAAACGGTGAACAGTTATGAATTCCATAGAATTTCCCTTACTTGCTCGAAAACCCAAAATTCAGTATTTCAACTACATTAAATGATCTTTCAAATTGGTCAAGCTCTATTCTATGGCCGCTTCTTTATGGCACAGTTTTGCTTCAATTGAATTTGCTTCATTAATAGGCTCACGATTCGACTTTGATTCGTTATGGACTGGTACCAAATCTAGTCCTAGACAGGCGGACCTAATTTAACAGCCGGCACATAACAATGAAAATGGCTCCTTCTTATGAGATTATATGAACAAATGCCTGAACCAAAATATGTTATTCTATGGGGGCGTGTACAATTAAGGGGGATGTTCATACCGATTCTTATAGTACTGTTCGGGAGTGGATAAGCAATTCTGTAGATGTCTATTTGCCGGCTGTCCGCCTAAACCGAGGCAGTTATAGATGCTATAACAAAACTCGTAAGAAATACTAGAGAATCTATGAAGATCAAATAGGTCTCACGAGCAAAATAGGTGTTTTACTCCAACCACAATTTATGTTGAGTAGTACTCATATGGAAATTATGATCAAGCATTACTCATCAATCACCATCTACTTCGTACTTCAGAAATAGCTTATGAAACATTTTCAAATACAAAAGTTCAGTATCTTCCCATGAATTAGTGAATTAGCAGGATTCCCTGTATAGAATCACAAACAGCATCATAAATTCATCATAAGTAAATGTGAACTACTTATATAATACAAAAAATGCGGGAGATAAAAAGATGCAGGGTCGTTTGTCTGCTTGCTAGTAAGCATGGGCAGTTCATAGATCTTGGGTTTCGATTACCAAGGAATAGAGACTTTACAAATAAAGCCCGAGGATTGGCATTCCATTGCTGTCGTTTATGTTATGTTACAATTATCTGCGTTCCCATGTGCTTATGATGTAGCACCTGGCGGATTGTTAGCTAGTGTTATCACTTACGAGAATACAGTATGGTGTAGATCAACCGAAGAGGTATGCATAAAAGTATTTGGCCCCAGGAGTAATCCTCGAATTCCGTCTGTTTCTGGGTTTGGAAAAGTGCGGATTTTCAAGAACGGAATCTTATGAATGTTGGGAATCTGTTATGATAATCATCCACACTGAAACGTTTTTAAAACCTGAAAGTTGGATAGGATGGCCTTTACTAAGGATTAAATTCCCAATTTTATGAAATACAAGATGCCATTGAATAATAAGAAGGGAAACAATCCATTTTTTAACTCCAGATTTCAAAAAGTGTTTGTAGTTCTCTCGAAATCAAACAAGTAAGATATTTGAATTTTCGGTCGTATATGGATGTGCTAAAAAATAAACAAAAACAATACAATTAAAATTTCATTGGATTCTAAAATTTTTGAAAATTTAATACTAATTTTTTTTCTTTTTTTGGGATGGGCGGGAGAAAAAGCTAATGGGATAATTAAAAGAGTTTGCATTAGGGAATTTTGTACCGGCACATACTTATACAAAATCTATAGGGTCATGTAGAAAGAAGATAATAAGAATATGAAAAAAGAAAATACCAAGAAATGAAGGAGATCGGATTCATTTGACTCAAATCTAAGATCAATCTTTGTTATTCCATCCTTTAACTTCTTGAGACGAACCTTTGGTTAGTCTTTCAACCATAAACAACAGCTAATCAAACCTTTCAAATTATGTATTTTTAACAGTTATAAATTTTAACATTCTTTTGAACGAAAGAGCCACAGATAAACAAATAAAAAAGGAAGATCAAATATTTTTTTTTTAGGGAAAAATATACTCTTCGTCAATTGTATCCACTCTTTCATTTTCTATATTATTGGATAATTTTTTTTCAGCGTAAAAAAGAAATACTTTCCAGATACTAGATGATAAGTAAATAATGCCCATACTATTAATGAAATGGTCATATAATTAATTTTATGAAAATCAAATTTAAACATGTCCGGAACCGATTTGAACTGGGACACGAGATTTTCAGTCCTCTGCTCTACAGCTGACTAAACCCGACCATTACTTTCGCTCATCCTCTTTTTATAGATGACTTGGTTCTATGTCAATTAAAAAGACGAAAGGGTATTACAAAGTCTATCCAATCCCCACAATTTCTTTGATTTTCAAAAGTTGAATATGAGTAATGCTATTTATTTTAATAGGATTTCTGCTTTAAAAAGAAAGAAGGTACTTTTGTACGTGTATTCTAATAGAATTAGATACAAAATTTTTGTCTAGAAAAAAAAATTCCTTAATTTTTAACATACATTTCAATAAAAAAAAAATAGGATAAATTTTAAACTATTTTTGTAGAGGGACCTTCCCTTAAATAAAACCCGATTTTTCTATAAATTTGAGGGAAATTTATATTGGTTATTTTCTGTAGATTAATGGTTTCAAAAGATTCTTGACATTAAAAAAAAAAATTCAATTTTTTTAATGAATTTTCAAGTTTTTTTCAATAAATAAAAATAAATTTTTCTTTAATCTTTTGAGATATTTCAAAAGTATGATTTTTTAATTTAAATTTTTTTTTTGGTTTAGAAAATTCTTTAATTCAACGAACATTCAATTATTTTTAGACATTCATGAGTTTGCCCTCTAATTTTTTTTATCTGCTTTATAAACTTTTTGTTTAACTTGGTTGTTTTGTCTTTCTTCCAAATTTATCTTTTTTAAATTAGGTTTTATTTAATTAATTAATACTTAAAGGTCCATACAAGGCCATCCAATTAAAGATTTAGAAATTACTTCCCATATTTTATTATAGCAAATTTTAAATATTGTTAACTCATTAATCATTGAATTTTATATGAAATGAAAAATTATCAATAAACAAAGATTTAAATTCTGATTTCTAATTATGGAAATCTAACCAACAAAAGCCTATTTACATTTTCTTAAAAGAAACTCAATTCGTTCGATTTTTTTTCATCATTTAATTCAAATCATTAATTTGACATTTTTCATAACCAATCATACGTTTATTTATACTAATTTTTCTATTAGGTTTGATTCAAATTATTTCTTATACTAAAATTGATTTAAAGCGAAAACGAATTTTTATAAAGGAATATAATTTTTCGATAAGGTTTATTTATTTCTAGATATCAGGTTATTTTATAGAAAAAAATTTGTATTATCTTTGAAACCCCAACAAAAATAGATAAAAGAATTAAGTCAATAAATAACGAAATTATTCTTGGACTTCTTTTATATTCAACAAAATTGAATATAATAGAAAAAAAGAAAATTACTTACGATTACGATATAATTTTGATAAAATAATTATAATAAAAAATGAAATACACCTAATTAATACCTATAAATTAGTTATGTTTTTTTTATTTATTAATTTTATTGAATATAATATTTTTTTAAATTCATAAAATTCTATTTTTTAATTATTATAAGAAATTTTAAGATTCAAATTAATAGAAAGACCATAGTTTAAAAATTTCTCTTATTAAATCTTTCACCATTTAGGTTGAATGCATTTGTAATGGATTGTCATAGTCGATCAAACGCTTTTCTATTTATTGAATTTTGACAAGTAAATTGTTATTTTGAATAAAAAATGAAAATTTTACTTTCAAAGTCCCGATTTATTTATATTATTTAATTAAAAAAGGAGAGTTTTTTTTTGGAAAAATTCCCTTTTTGCTAATGGTAAAAAAGGGGGGTTGAACGTGGGAGCTGTTCTTATTTTACCCGAGGGGTTTGAATTAGCCCCCCCGATCGTATTTCGCCGAGATGAAAGAAAAGATAGGCAATCTGTATTTTCAAAGCTACCGCCCCACTCAAAAAAATATTCTTGTTATAGGTCCTGTTCCGGGTCAGAAATATAGTGAAATTACCTTTCCTATTCTCTCCCCGGACCCTTCTACTAATAAAGATGTTCACTTCTTAAAATACCCCATATATGTAGGTGGGAACAGAGGAAGGGGTCAGATTTATCCCGAAGGGAGCAAGAGTAACAATACAGTTTATAACGCTACAGCGGCTGGTATAATAAGTAAAATCATACGAAAAGAAAAAGGAGGGTACGAAATAACCATAACGGATACGTTGGATGGACGTCAAGTGGTTGATATTATCCCCCAGGACCAGAACTTCTTGTTTCAGAGGGCGAATCTATCAAACTTGATCAGCCATTAACGAGTAATCCTAATGTGGGTGGGTTTGGTCAAGGGGATGCAGAAATAGTACTTCAAGATCCATTACGTGTCCAAGGACTTTTATTCTTCTTTGCATCTGTTATCTTGGCACAAATTTTTTTGGTTCTTAAGAAGAAACAGTTTGAGAAGGTTCAGTTGTCTGAAATGAATTTCTAGATTCGAAGCGAAGATTTACCAATATTAATTGAAGTTCGTAAAAAGAATCAAATTCTTCTTGGCAATTTGGAGTAGCGTGACGTGACTATGTCGCTATTGTCTCAGATTTGAATGTTATAAAATATACTAAACATAAGATAAGGAGATGGAGAATCTAAAGCAAAGGATTCTCCGTCCTCTTAGTCTTCGACACAAGAAAGGAATTTTCCACATTCCTTTCTTGTGTCGACATAATAATGGTTTTGGATCTCATTC